>JAMOIN010000971.1:0-23325 GCA_024666655.1 Dascyllus trimaculatus
AATTCCTTGACACAACCTGACTGGAAACAGCTTTTGCCTTCATATTTATCATATTTGAACAGCATCTGACAGTGAAACATGTTTGTAAACATTGTTTTGAAAAACTGCAGTCTGGCCGTCTCTCATGCTCTAAAACAGCTTTTCGCGGGCTGAAAATGCCACTTTTGCCACTCACTGTATGGAGTCAATTCCTTGATACAACGTGACTGGAAACAGCTTTTGCCTTCATATCTATCATATTTTAACAGCATCTGACAGTGAAACATATTTGTAAACATTGATTTTCAAATTGTAAACTGTTGCTATGTCTATTGCTCTAAAACAGCTTTTCGCGGGCTGAAAATGCCACTTTTGCCACTCACTGCATGGAGTCAATTCCTTGACACAACCTGACTGGAAACAGCTTTTGCCTTCATATTTATCATATTTGAACAGCATCTGACAGTGAAACATGTTTGTAAACATTGATTTTGAAAAACTGCAGTCTACCTGTTTCTCATGCTCTAAAACAGCTTTTCGCGGGCTGAAAATGCCACTTTTGCCACTCACTGTATGGAGTAAATTCCTTGATACAACATGACTGGAAACAGCTTTTGCCTTCATATTTATCATATTTGAACAGCATCTGACAGTGAAACATGTTTGTAAACATTGATTTTGAAAAACTGCAGTCTACCTGTTTCTCATGCTCTAAAACAGCTTTTCGCGGGCTGAAAATGCCACTTTTGCCACTCACTGCATGGAGTCAATTCCTTGATAGAACGTGACTGGAAACAGCTATTGCCTTCATATTTATCATATTTGAACAGCATCTGACAGTGAAACATGTTTGTAAACATTGATTTTCAAAAAGTGCACTGTTGCTATTTCTAATGCTCTAAAACAGCTTTTCGCGGGCTGTAAATGCCACTTTAGCCACAAACTGTATGGTGTCAATTCCTTGATACAACGTGACTGGAAAAAGCTTTTGCCTTCATATTTATCATATTTGAACAGCATCTGACAGTGAAACATGTTTGTAAACATTGATTTTGAAAAACTGCAGTCTTGCCGTCTCTCATGCTCTAAAACAGCTTTTCGCGGGCTGAAAATGCCACTTTTGCCACTCACTGTATGGAGTCAATTCCTTCATACAACGTGACTGGAAACAGGTTTTGCCTTCATATCTATCATATTTGAACAGCATCTGACAGTGAAACATGTTTGTAAACATTGATTTTGAAAAACTGCAGTCTACCTGTTTCTAACGCTCTAAAACAGCTTTTCGCCGGCTGAAAATGCCACTTTTGCCACTCACTGTATGGAGTCAATTCCTTCATACAACGTGACTGGAAACAGGTTTTGCCTTCATATCTATCATATTTGAACAGCATCTGACAGTGAAACATGTTTGTGAACATTGATTTTAAAATTGTGCACTGTTGCTATTTCTATTGCTTTAAAACAGCTTTTCGCGGGCTGAAAATGCCACTTTTGCATTTACTGTATGGAGTCAATTCCTTTATACAAAGTGACTGGAAAAAGCTTTTGCCTTCATATTTATCATATTTAAACAGCATGTGACAGTCAAACATGTTTGTAAACATTGATTTTCAAATTGTAAACTGTTGCTATGTCTAATGCTCTAAAACAGCTTTTCGCGGGCTGAAAATGCCACTTTTGCCACTTAATGCATGGAGTCAAATCCTTGACACAACCTGACTGGAAACAGCTTTTGCCTTCAAATTTATCATTTTTGAACAGCATCTGACAGTGAAAATTGTTTGTAAACATTGATTTTGAAAAACTGCAGTCTACCTGTTTCTCATGCTCTAAAACAGCTTTTCGCGGGCTGAAAATGCCACTTTTGCCACTCACTGTATGGAGTCAATTCCTTCATACAACGTGACTGGAAACAGCTTTTGCCTTCATATTTATCATTTTTGAACAGCATCTGACAGTGAAACATGTTTGTAAACATAGATTTTTAAAAACTGCAGTCTACCTGTTTCTCATGCTCTAAAATAGATTTTTGCGTTGAAAATGCCACTTTTGCCACTCACTGTATGGAGTCAATTCCTTGATACAACCTGACTGGAAGCAGATTTTGCCTTCATATTTATCATATTTGAACAGCATCTGACAGTGAAACATGTTTGTAAACATTGATTTTGAAAAACTGCAGTCTACCTGTTTCTCATGCTCTAAAACAGCTTTTCGCCGGCTGAAAATGCCACTTTTGCAACTCACTGTATGGAGTCAATTCCTTCATACAACGTCACTGGAAACAGCTTTTGCCTTCATATTTATCATATTTGAACAGCATCTGACAGTGAAACATGTTTGTAAACATTGATTTTCAAAAATTGCACTGTTGCTATTTCTAATGCTCTAAAACAGCTTTTCGCGCGCTGTAAATGCCACTTTAGCCACATACTGTATGGTGTCAATTCCTTGATACAACGTGACTGGAAAAAGCTTTTGCCTTCATATTTATCATATTTGAACAGCATCTGACAGTGAAACATGTTTGTAAACATTGTTTTGAAAAACTGCAGTCTAGCCGTTTCTCATGCTCTTAAACAGCTTTTCGCGGGCTGAAAATGCCACTTTTGCCACTCACTGTATGGAGTCAATTCCTTGATACAACGTGACTGGAAACAGCTTTTGCCTTCATATCTATCATATTTTAACAGCATCTGACAGTGAAACATGTTTGTAAGCATTGATTTTCAAATTGTGCACTGTTGCTATGTCTAATGCTCTAAAACAGCTTTTCGCGGGCTGAAAATGCCGCTTTTGCCACTCACTGTATGGAGTAAATTCCTTTATACAACATGACTGGAAACAGCTTTTGCCTTCATATTTATCATATTTGAACAGCATCTGACAGTGAAACATGTTTGTAAACATTGATTTTGAAAAACTGCAGTCTACCTGTTTCTAATGCTCTAAAACAGCTTTTGGCGGGCTGAAAATGCCACTTTTGCCACTCACTGTATGGAGTCAATTCCTTCATACAACGTGACTGGAAACAGGTTTTGCCTTCATATCTATCATATTTGAACAGCATCTGACAGTGAACCATGTTTGTAAACATTGATTTTCAAATTGTGCACTGTTGCTATTTCTATTGCTTTAAAACAGCTTTTCGCGGGCTGAAAATGCCACTTTTGCCACTCACTGTATGGAGTCAATTCCTTTATACAAAGTGACTGGAAAAAGCTTTTGCCTTCATATTTATCAAATTTAAACAGCATCTGACAGTCAAACATGTTTGTAAACATTGATTTTCAA
Source organism: Dascyllus trimaculatus (assembly GCA_024666655.1). NCBI lineage: Eukaryota > Metazoa > Chordata > Actinopteri > Pomacentridae > Dascyllus > Dascyllus trimaculatus. The sequence goes on from JAMOIN010000971.1 coordinate 3,277, forward strand.
ATTGTAAACTGTTGCTATGTCTAATGCTCTAAAACAGCTTTTCGTGGGCTGAAAATGCCACTTTTGCCACTCACTGTATGGAGTCAATTCCTTGATACAATGTGACTGGAAACAGCTTTTGCCTTCATATTTATCATATTTGAACAGCATCTGACAGTGAAACATGTTTGTAAACATTGATTTTCAAATTGTGCACTGTTGCTATGTCTAATACTCTAAAACAGCTTTTCGCGGGCTGAAAATGCCCCTTTTGCCACTCACTGCATGGAGTCAATTCCTTGACACAACCTGACTGGAAACAGCTTTTGCCTTCATATTTATCATTTTTGAACAGCATCTGACAGTGAAAATTGTTTGTAAACATTGATTTTGAAAAACTGCAGTCTACCTGTTTCTCATGCTCTAAAACAAGTATTCGCGGGCTGAAAATGCCACTTTTGCCACTCACTGTATGGAGTCAATTCCTTGATACAACGTGACTGGAAACAGGTTTTGCCTTCATATCTATCATATTTGAACAGCATCTGACAGTGAAACATGTTTGTAAACATTGATTTTAAAATTGTGCACTGTTGCTATTTCTATTGCTTTAAAACAGCTTTTCGCGGGCTGAAAATGCCACTTTTGCATTTACTGTATGGAGTCAATTCCTTTATACAAAGTGACTGGAAAAAGCTTTTGCCTTCATATTTATCATATTTAAACAGCATCTGACAGTCAAACATTTTTGTAAACATTGATTTTCAAATTATAAACTGTTGCTATGTCTAATGCTCTAAAACAGCTTTTCGCGGGCTGAAAATGCCACTTTTGTCACTCACTGTATGGAGTCAATTCCTTGATACAATGTGACTGGAAACAGCTTTTGCCTTCATATTTATCATATTTGAACAGAATCTGACAGTGAAACATGTTTGTAAACATTGATTTTCAAATTGTGCACTGTTGCTATCTCTAATGCTCTAAAACAGCTTTTTGTGGGCTGAAAATGCCACTTTTGCCACTCACTGTATGGAGTAAATTCCTTGATACAACATGACTGGAAACAGCTTTTGCCTTCATATTTATCATATTTGAACAGCATCTGACAGTGAAACATGTTTGTAAACATTGATTCTCAAATTGTAAACTGTTGCTATGTCTAATGCTCTAAAACAGCTTTTTGCGGGCTGAAAATGCCACTTGTGCCACTCACTGTATAGAGTCAATTCCTTCATACAACGTGACTGGAAAAAGCTTTTGCCTTCATATTTATCATATTTGAACAGCATCTGACAGTGAAACATGTTTGTAAACATTGATTTTCAAAAAGTGCACTGTTGCTATTTCTAATGCTCTAAAACAGCTTTTCGCGCGCTGTAAATGCCACTTTAGCCACATACTGTATGGTGTCAATTCCTTGATACAACGTGACTGGAAAAAGCTTTTGCCTTCATATTTATCATATTTGAACAGCATCTGACAGTGAAACATGTTTGTAAACATTGATTTTGAATATCTGCAGTCCACCTGTTTCTCATGCTCTAAAACAGCTTTTCGCGGGCTGCAAATGCCACTTTTGCCACTTACTGTATGGAGTCAATTCCTTGACACAACTTGACTGGAAACAGCTTTTGCCTTCACATTTATCATATTTGAACAGCATCTGACAGTGAAACATGTTTGTAAACATTGATTTTCAAATTGTGCACCGTTGCTATGTCTAATGCTCTAAATGAGCTTTTCGCGGGCTGAAAATGCCACTTTTGCCACTCACTGTATGGATTCAATTCCTTGACACAACATGACTGGAAAACAGCTTTTGCCTTCATATTTATAATATTTGAACAGCATCTGACATTGAAACATGTTTGTACACATTGATTTTCAAAAACTGCAGTCTACCCGTTTCTATTGCTCGAAAATAGCTTTTCGCGGGCTGAAAATGCCACTTTTGCCACTCACTGTATGGAGTCAATTCCTTGATACAACGTGACTGGAAACAGCTTTTGCCTTCATATCTATCATATTTTAACAGCATCTGACAGTGAAACATGTTTGTAAACATTGTTTTGAAAAACTGCAGTCTGGCCGTCTCTCATGCTCTAAAACAGCTTTTCGCGGGCTGAAAATGCCACTTTTGCCACTCACTGTATGGAGTCAATTCCTTGATACAACGTGACTGGAAACAGGTTTTGCCTTCATATCTATCATATTTTAACAGCATCTGACAGTGAAACATATTTGTAAACATTGATTTTCAAATTTTGCACTGTTGCTATGTCTAATGCTCTAAAACAGCTTTTCGCGGGCTGAAAATTCCACTTTTGCCACTCACTGTATGGAGTCAATTCCTTCATACAACGTGACTGGAAACAGCTTTAGCCTTCATATCTATCATATTTGAACAGCATCTGACAGTGAAACATGTTTGTACACATTGATTTTCAAAAACTGCAGTCTACCCGTTTCTATTGCTCTAAAACAGCTTTTCGCGGGCTGAAAATTCCACTTTTGCCACTCACTGTATGGAGTCAATTCCTTCATACAACGTGACTGGAAACAGCTTTAGCCTTCATATCTATCATATTTGAACAGCATCTGACATTGAAACATGTTTGTACACATTGATTTTCAAAAACTGCAGTCTACCCGTTTCTATTGCTCGAAAATAGCTTTTCGCGGGCTGAAAATGCCACTTTTGCCACTCACTGTATGGAGCAAATTCCTTGATACAACATGACTGGAAACAGCTTTTGCCTTCATATTTATCATATTTGAACAGCATCTGACAGTGAAACATGTTTGTAAACATTGATTTTGAAAAACTGCAGTCTACCTGTTTCTAACGCTCTAAAACAGCTTTTCGCGGGCTGAAAATGCCACTTTTGCCACTCACTGTATGGAGTCAATTACTTGATACAACGTGACTGGAAACAGCTTTTGCCTTCATATTTATAATATTTAAACAGCATCTGACAGTGAAACATGTTTGTAAACATTGATTCTCAAATTGTAAACTGTTGCTATGTCTAATGCTCTAAAACAGCTTTTCGCGGGCTGAAAATGCCACTTTTGCCACTCACTGTATGGAGTCAATTCCTTGATACAATGTGACTGGAAACAGCTTTTGCCTTCATATTTATCATATTTGAACAGCATCTGACAGTGAAACATGTTTGTAAACATTGATTTTCAAATTGTGCACTGTTGCTATGTCTAATGCTCTAAAACAGCTTTTCGCGGGCTGAAAATGCCACTTTTGCCACTTACTGCATGGAGTCAAATCCTTGACACAACCTGACTGGAAACAGCTTTTGCCTTCATATTTATCATTTTTGAACAGCATCTGACAGTGAAAAGTGTTTGTAAACATTGATTTTGAAAAAGTGCACTGTTGCTATTTCTAATGCTCTAAAACAGCTTTTCGCGGGCTGAAAATGCCACTTTTGCCACTCACTGTATGGAGTCAATTCCTTGATACAACGTGACTGGAAACAGGTTTTGCCTTCATATCTATCATATTTGAACAGCATCTGACAGTGAAACATGTTTGTAAACATTGATTTTAAAATTGTGCACTGTTGCTATTTCTATTGCTTTAAAACAGCTTTTCGCGGGCTGAAAATGCCACTTTTGCATTTACTGTATGGAGTCAATTCCTTTATACAAAGTGACTGGAAAAAGCTTTTGCCTTCATATTTATCATATTTAAACAGCATCTGACAGTGAAACATGTTTGTAAACATTTATTGTCAAATTGTAAACTGTTGCTATGTCTAATGCTCTAAAACAGCTTTTCGCGGGCTGAAAATGCCACTTTTGCCACATATTGTATGGTGTCAATTCCTTGATACAACGTGACTGGAAACAGCTTTTGCCTTCATATCTATCATATTTTAACAGCATCTGACAGTGAAACATGTTTGTAAACATTGATTTTGAAAAACTGCAGTCTACCTGTTTCTAATGCTCTAAAACAGCTTTTCGCGGGCTGAAAATGCCACTTTTGCCACTCACTGTATGGAGTCAATTCCTTCATACAACGTGACTGGAAACAGCTTTTGCCTTCATATTTATCATATTTGAACAGCATCTGACAGTGAAACATGTTTGTAAACATTGATTTTCAAAAAGTGCACTGTTGCTATTTCTAATGCTCTAAAACAGCTTTTCGCGGGCTGAAAATGCCACTTTTGCCACTCACTGTATGGAGTAAATTCCTTGATACAACATGACTGGAAACAGCTTTTGCCTTCATATTTATCATATTTGAACAGCATCTGACAGTGAAACATGTTTGTAAACATTGATTTTGAAAAACTGCAGTCTACCTGTTTCTAATGCTCTAAAACAGCTTTTGGCGGGCTGAAAATGCCACTTTTGCCACTCACTGTATGGAGTCAATTCCTTCATACAACGTGACTGGAAACAGGTTTTGCCTTCATATCTATCATATTTGAACAGCATCTGACAGTGAAACATGTTTGTAAACATTGATTTTCAAATTGTGCACTGTTGCTATTTCTATTGCTTTAAAACAGCTTTTCGCGGGCTGAAAATGCCACTTTTGCATTTACTGTATGGAGTCAATTCCTTTATACAAAGTGACTGGAAAAAGCTTTTGCCTTCATATTTATCAAATTTAAACAGCATCTGACAGTCAAACATGTTTGTAAACATTGATTTTCAAATTGTAAACTGTTGCTATGTCTAATGCTCTAAAACAGCTTTTCGCGGGCTGAAAATGCCACTTTTGCCACTCACTGTATGGAGTCAATTCCTTGATACAATGTGACTGGAAACAGCTTTTGCCTTCATATTTATCATATTTGAACAGCATCTGACAGTGAAACATGTTTGTAAACATTGATTTTCAAATTGTGCACTGTTGCTATGTCTAATGCTCTAAAACAGCTTTTCGCGGGCTGAAAATGCCACTTTTGCCACTCACTGCATGGAGTCAATTCCTTGACACAACCTGACTGGAAACACCTTTTGCCTTCATATTTATCATTTTTGAACAGCATCTGACAGTGAAAATTGTTTGTAAACATTGATTTTGAAAAACTGCAGTCTACCTGCTTCTCATGCTCTAAAACAGCTATTCGCGGGCTGAAAATGCCACTTTTGCCACTCACTGTATGGAGTCAATTCCTTGATACAACGTGACTGGAAACAGGTTTTGCCTTCATATCTATCATATTTGAACAGCATCTGACAGTGAAACATGTTTGTAAACATTGATTTTCAAATTGTGCACTGTTGCTATTTCTATTGCTTTAAAACAGCTTTTCGCGGGCTGAAAATGCCACTTTTGCATTTACTGTATGGAGTCAATTCCTTTATACAAAGTGACTGGAAACAGGTTTTGCCTTCATATCTATCATTTTGAACAGCATCTGACAGTGAAACATGTTTGTAAACATTGATTTTCAAATTGTGCACTGTTGCTATGTCTACTGCTCTAAAACAGCTTTTCGCGGGCTGAAAATGCCACTTTTGCCACTCACTGTATGGAGTCAATTCCTTCATACAACGTGACTGGAAAAAGCTTTTCCCTTCATATCTATCATATTTGAACAGCATCTGACAGTGAAACATGTTTGTAAACATTGATTTTGAATATCTGCAGTCTACCTGTTTCTCATGCTCTAAAACAGCTTTTCGCGGGCTGCAAATGCCACTTTTGCCACTCACTGTATGGAGTCAATTCCTTGATACAATGTGACTGGAAACAGCTTTTGCCTTCATATTTATCATATTTGAACAGCATCTGACAGTGAAACATGTTTGTAAACATTGATTTTCAAATTGTGCACTGTTGCTATGTCTAATGCTCTAAAACAGCTTTTCGCGGTCTGAAAATGCCACTTTTGCCACTCACTGTATGGAGTAAATTCCTTGATACAACATGACTGGAAACAGCTTTTGCCTTCATATTTATCATATTTGAACAGCATCTGACAGTGAAACATGTTTGTAAACATTGATTTTGAAAAACTGCAGTCTACCTGTTTCTAATGCTCTAAAACAGCTTTTCGCGGGCTGAAAATGCCACTTTTGCCACTCACTGTATGGAGTCAATTCCTTCATACAACGTGACTGGAAACAGGTTTTGCCTTCATATCTATCATATTTGAACAGCATCTGACAGTGAAACATGTTTGTGAACATTGATTTTCAAATTGTGCACTGTTGCTATTTCTATTGCTTTAAAACAGCTTTTCGCGGGCTGAAAATGCCACTTTTGCATTTACTGTATGGAGTCAATTCCTTTATACAAAGTGACTGGAAAAAGCTTTTGCCTTCATATTTATCATATTTAAACAGCATGTGACAGTCAAACATGTTTGTAAACATTGATTTTCAAATTGTAAACTGTTGCTATGTCTAATGCTCTAAAACAGCTTTTCGCGGGCTGAAAATGCCACTTTTGCAACTCACTGTATGGAGTCAATTCCTTGATACAATGTGACTGGAAACAGCTTTTGCCTTCATATTTATCATATTTGAACAGCATCTGACAGTGAAACATGTTTGTAAACATTGATTTTCAAATTGTGCACTGTTGCTATGTCTATTGCTCTAAAACAGCTTTTCGCGGGCTGAAAATGCCACTTTTGCCACTTAATGCATGGAGTCAAATCCTTGACACAACCTGACTGGAAACAGCTTTTGCCTTCAAATTTATCATTTTTGAACAGCATCTGACAGTGAAAATTGTTTGTAAACATTGATTTTGAAAAACTGCAGTCTACCTGTTTCTCATGCTCTAAAACAGCTTTTCGCGGGCTGAAAATGCCACTTTTGCCACTCACTGTATGGAGTCAATTCCTTGATACAACGTGACTGGAAACAGCTTTTGCCTTCATATCTATCATATTTTAACAGCATCTGACAGTGAAACATATTTGTAAACATTGATTTTCAAATTGTAAACTGTTGCTATGTCTATTGCTCTAAAACAGCTTTTCGCGGGCTGAAAATGCCACTTTTGCCACTCACTGCATGGAGTCAATTCCTTCATACAACGTGACTGGAAACAGCTTTTGCCTTCATATCTATCATATTTGAACAGCATCTGACAGTGAAACATGTTTGTAAACATTGATTTTCAAATTGTGCACTGTTGCTATGTCTAATGCTCTAAAACAGCTTTTCGCGGGCTGAAAATTCCACCTTTGCCACTCACTGTATGGAGTCAATTCCTTCATACGACGTGAGTGGAAACAGCTTTTGCCTTCATATCTATCATATTTGAACAGCATCTGACAGTGAAACATGTTTGTAAGCATTGATTTTCAAATTGTGCACTGTTGCTATGTCTAATGCTCTAAAACAGCTTTTCGCGGGCTGAAAATGCCACTTTTGCCACTCACTGTATGGAGTAAATTCCTTGATACAACCTGACTGGAAACAGCTTTTGCCTTCATATTTATCATATTTGAACAGCATCTGACAGTGAAACATGTTTGTAAACATTGATTTTGAAAAACTGCAGTCTAGCCGTCTCTCATGCTCTAAAACAGCTTTTCGCGGGCTGAAAATGCCACTTTTGCCACTCACTGTATGGAGTCAATTCCTTCATACAACGTGACTGGAAACAGGTTTTGCCTTCATATCTATCATATTTGAACAGCATCTGACAGTGAAACATGTTTGTAAACATTGATTTTCAAATTGTAAACTGTTGCTATTTCTATTGCTTTAAACAGCTTTTCGCGGGCTGAAAATGCCACTTTTGCATTTACTGTATGGAGTCAATTCCTTTATACAAAGTGACTGGAAAAAGCTTTTGCCTTCATATTTATCATATTTAAACAGCATCTGACAGTGACACATGTTTGTAAACATTTATTCTCAAATTGTAAACTGTTGCTATGTCTAATGCTCTAAAACAGCTTTTCGCGGGCTGAAAATGCCACTTTTGCCACTCACTATATGTAATCAATTCCTTGATACAATGTGACTGGAAACAGCTTTTGCCTTCATATTTATCATATTTGAACAGCATCTGACAGTGAAACATGTTTGTAAACATTGATTTTCAAATTGTGCACTGTTGCTATGTCTAATGCTCTAAAACAGCTTTTCGCGGGCTGAAAATGCCACTTTTGCCACTCACTGCATGGAGTCAATTCCTTGACACAACCTAACTGGAAACAGCTTTTGCCTTCATATTTATCATATTTGAACAGCATCTGACAGTGAAACATGTTTGTAAACATTGATTTTGAAAAACTGCAGTCTACCTGTTTCTAATGCTCTAAAACAGCTTTTCGCGGGCTGAAAATGCCACTTTTGCCACTCACTGTATGGAGTCAATTCCTTCATACAACGTGACTGGAAACAGGTTTTGCCTTCATATCTATCATATTTGAACAGCATCTGACAGTGAAACATGTTTGTAAACATTGATTTTGAAAAACTGCAGTCTACCTGTTTCTAATGCTCTAAAACAGCTTTTCGCGGGATGAAAATGCCACTTTTGCCACTCACTGTTTGGAGTCAATTCCTTCATACAACGTGACTGGAAACAGGTTTTGCCTTCATATCTATCATATTTGAACAGCATCTGACAGTGAAACATGTTTGTAAACATTGATTTTCAAATTGTGCACTGTTGCTATTTCTATTGCTTTAAAACAGCTTTTCGCGGGCTGAAAATGCCACTTTTGCATTTATTGTATGGAGTCAATTCCTTTATACAAAGTGACTGGAAAAAGCTTTTGCCTTCATATTTATCATATTTGAACAGCATCTGACAGTGAAACATATTTGTAAACATTGATTTTCAAATTGTAAACTGTTGCTATGTCTAATGCTCTAAAACAGCTTTTCGCGGGCTGCAAATGCCACTTTTGCCACTCACTGTATGGAGTCAATTCCTTGATACAAAGTGACTGGAAACAGCTATTGCCTTCATATTTATCATATTTGAACAGCATCTGACAGTGAAACATGTTTGTAAACATTGATTTTCAAATTGTGCACTGTTGCTATGTCTAATGCTCTAAAACAGCTTTTCGCGGGCTGAAAATGCCACTTTTGCCACTCACTGTATGGAGTCAATTCCTTCATACAACGTGACTGGAAACAGCTTTTGCCTTCATATCTATCATATTTGAACAGCATCTGACAGTGAAACATGTTTGTAAACATTGATTTTCAAATTGTGCACTGTTGCTATGTCTAATGCTCTAAAACAGCTTTTCGCGGTCTGAAAATGCCACTTTTGCCACTCACTGTATGGAGTAAATTCCTTTATACAACATGACTGGAAACAGCTTTTGCCTTCATATTTATCATATTTGAACAGCATCTGACAGTGAAACATGTTTGTAAACATTGATTTTGAAAAACTGCAGTCTACCTGTTTCTAACGCTCTAAAACAGCTTTTCGCCGGCTGAAAATGCCACTTTTGCCACTCACTGTATGGAGTCAATTCCTTCATACAACGTGACAGGAAACAGGTTTTGCCTTCATATCTATCATATTTGAACAGCATCTGACAGTGAAACATGTTTGTGAACATTGATTTTAAAATTGTGCACTGTTGCTATTTCTATTGCTTTAAAACAGCTTTTCGCGGGCTGAAAATGCCACTTTTGCATTTACTGTATGGAGTCAATTCCTTTATACAAAGTGACTGGAAAAAGCTTTTGCCTTCATATTTATCATATTTAAACAGCATGTGACAGTCAAACATGTTTGTAAACATTGATTTTCAAATTTTAAACTGTTGCTATGTCTAATGCTCTTAAACAGCTTTTCGCGGGCTGAAAATGCCACTTTTGCAACTCACTGTATGGAGTCAATTCCTTGATACAATGTGACTGGAAACAGCTTTTGCCTTCATATTTATCATATTTGAACAGCATCTGACAGTGAAACATGTTTGTAAACATTGATTTTCAAATTGTGCACTGTTGCTATGTCTAATGCTCTAAAACAGCTTTTCGCGGGCTGAAGATGCCACTTTTGCCACTTAATGCATGGAGTCAAATCCTTGACACAACCTGACTGGAAACAGCTTTTGCCTTCAAATTTATCATTTTTGAACAGCATCTGACAGTGAAACATGTTTGTAAACATTGATTTTAAAAAACTGCAGTCTACCTGTTTCTCATGCTCTAAAACAGCTTTTCGCGGGCTGAAAATGCCACTTTTGCCACTCACTGTATGGAGTCAATTCCTTCATACAACGTGACTGGAAACAGCTTTTGCCTTCATATTTATCATATTTGAACAGCATCTGACAGTGAAACATGTTTGTAAACATTGACTTTAAAAAACTGCAGTCTACCTGTTTCTCATGCTGTAAAACAGCTTTTGGCGGGCTGAAAATGCCACTTTTGCATTTACTGTATGGAGTCAATTCCTTGATACAAAGTGACTGGAAACAGCTATTGCCTTCATATTTATCATATTTGAACAGCATCTGACAGTGAAACATGTTTGTAAACATTGATTTTCAAATTGTGCACTGTTGCTATGTCTAATGCTCTAAAACAACTTTTCGCGGGCTGAAAATTCCACTTTTGCCACTCACTGTATGGAGTCAATTCCTTCATACAACGTGACTGGAAACAGCTTTTGCCTTCATATCTATCATATTTGAACAGCATCTGACAATGAAACATGTTTGTAAACATTGATTTTCAAATTGTGCACTGTTGCTATGTCTAATGCTCTAAAACAGCTTTTCGCGGTCTGAAAATGCCACTTTTGCCACTCACTGTATGGAGTAAATTCCTTTATACAACATGACTGGAAACAGATTTTGCCTTCATATTTATCATATTTGAACAGCATCTGACAGTGAAACATGTTTGTAAACATTGATTTTGAAAAACTGCAGTCTACCTGTTTCTAACGCTCTAAAACAGCTTTTCGCCGGCTGAAAATGCCACTTTTGCCACTCACTGTATGGAGTCAATTCCTTGATATAACGTGACTGGAAACAGGTTTTGCCTTCATATCTATCATATTTGAACAGCATCTGACAGTGAAACATGTTTTTAATCATTGATTTTCAAATTATGCACTGTTGCTATTTCTATTGCTTTAAAACAGCTTTTCGCGGGCTGAAAATGCCACATTTGCATTTACTGTATGGAGTTAATTCCTTTATACAAAGTGACTGGAAAAAGCTTTTGCCTTCATCTTTATCATATTTAAACAGCATCTGACAGTGAAACATGTTTGTAAACATTGATTCTCAAATTGTAAACTGTTGCTATGTCTAATGCTCTAAAACAGCTTTTCGCGGGCTGAAAATGCCACTTTTGCCACTCACTGTATGGAGTCAATTCCTTGGTAAAATGTGACTGGAAACAGCTTTTGCCTTCATATTTATCATATTTGAACAGCATCTGACAGTGAAACATGTTTGTAAACATTGATTTTAAAATTGTGCACTGTTGCTATGTCTAATGCTCTAAAACAGCTTTTCGCGGGCTGAAAATGGCACTTTTGCCACTTAATGAATGGAGTCAAATCCTTGACACAACCTGACTGGAAACAGCTTTTGCCTTCATATTTATCATTTTTGAACAGCATCTGACAGTGAAACATGTTTGTAAACATAGATTTTTAAAAACTGCAGTCTACCTGTTTCTCATGCTCTAAAACAGCTTTTCGCGGGCTGAAAATGCCACTTTTGCCACTCACTGTATGGAGTCAATTCCTTGATACAACGTGACTGGAAACAGCTTTTGCCTTCATATTTATCATATTTGAACAGCATCTGACAGTGAAACATGTTTGTAAACATTGATTTTCAAAAAGTGCACTGTTGCTATTTCTAATGCTCTAAAACAGCTTTTCGCGCGCTGTAAATGCCACTTTAGCCACATACTGTATGGTGTCAATTCCTTGATACAACGTGACTGGAAAAAGCTTTTGCCTTCATATTTATCATATTTGAACAGCATCTGACAGTGAAACATGTTTGTAAACATTGATTTTCAAAAAGTGCACTGTTGCTATGTCTAATGCTCTAAAACAGCTTTTCGCGGGCTGAAAATGCCACTTTTGCCACTTAATGCATGGAGTCAAATCCTTGACACAACCTGACTGGAAACAGCTTTTGCCTTCAAATTTATCATTTTTGAACAGCATCTGACAGTGAAAATTGTTTGTAAACATTGATTTTGAAAAACTGCAGTCTACCTGTTTCTCATGCTCTAAAACAGCTTTTCGCGGGCTGAAAATGCCACTTTTGCATTTACTGTATGGAGTCAATTCCTTCATACAACGTGACTGGAAACAGCTTTTGCCTTCATATTTATCATATTTGAACAGCATCTGACAGTGAAACATGTTTGTAAACATTGACTTTAAAAAACTGCAGTCTACCTGTTTCTCATGCTGTAAAACAGCTTTTGGCGGGCTGAAAATGCCACTTTTGCATTTACTGTATGGAGTCAATTCCTTGATACAAAGTGACTGGAAACAGCTATTGCCTTCATATTTATCATATTTGAACAGCATCTGACAGTGAAACATGTTTGTAAACATTGATTTTCAAATTGTGCACTGTTGCTATGTCTAATGCTCTAAAAAGGCTTTTCGCGGGCTGAAAATTCCACTTTTGACACTTACTGTATGGAGTCAATTCCTTGATACAACGTGACTGGAAACAGCTTTGCCTTCATATTTATCATATTTGAACAGCATCTGACAGTGAAACATGTTTGTAAACATTGATTTTCAAATTGTGCACTGTTGCTATGTCTAATGCTCTAAAACAGCTTTTCGCGGTCTGAAAATGCCACTTTTGCCACTCACTGTATGGAGTAAATTCCTTTATACAACATGACTGGAAACAGCTTTTGCCTTCATATTTATCATATTTGAACAGCATCTGACAGTGAAACATGTTTGTAAACATTGATTTTGAAAAACTGCAGTCTACCTGTTTCTAACGCTCTAAAACAGCTTTTCGCCGGCTGAAAATGCCACTTTTGCCACTCACTGTATGGAGTCAATTCCTTGATACAACGTGACTGGAAACAGGTTTTGCCTTCATATCTATCATATTTGAACAGCATCTGACAGTGAAACATGTTTTTAATCATTGATTTTCAAATTATGCACTGTTGCTATTTCTATTGCTTTAAAACAGCTTTTCGCGGGCTGAAAATGCCACTTTTGCATTTACTGTATGGAGTTAATTCCTTTATACAAAGTGACTGGAAAAAGCTTTTGCCTTCATCCTTATCATATTTAAACAGCATCTGACAGTGAAACATGTTTGTAAACATTGATTCTCAAATTGTAAACTGTTGCTATGTCTAATGCTCTAAAACAGCTTTTCGCGGGCTGAAAATGCCACTTTTGCCACTCACTGTATGGAGTCAATTCCTTGGTACAATGTGACTGGAAACAGCTTTTGCCTTCATATTTATCATATTTGAACAGCATCTGACAGTGAAACATGTTTGTAAACATTGATTTTCAAATTGTGCACTGTTGCTATTTCTATTGCTTTAAAACAGCTTTTCGCGGGCTGAAAATGCCACTTTTGAATTTACTGTATGGAGTCAATTCCTTTATACAAAGTGACTGGAAACAGGTTTTGCCTTCATATCTATCATTTTGAACAGCATCTGACAGTGAAACATGTTTGTAAACATTGATTTTCAAATTGTGCACTGTTGCTATGTCTACTGCTCTAAAACAGCTTTTCGCGGGCTGAAAATGCCACTTTTGCCACTCACTGTATGGAGTCAATTCCTTCATACAACGTGACTGGAAAAAGCTTTTGCCTTCATATCTATCATATTTGAACAGCATCTGACAGTGAAACATGTTTGTAAACATTGATTTTGAAAAACTGCAGTCAACCTGTTTCTAATGCTCTAAAACAGCTTTTCGCGGGCTGAAAATGCCACTTTTGCCACTTTACTGTATGGAGTCAATTCCTTTATACAAAGTGACTGGAAACAGCTTTTGCCTTCATATTTATCATATTTAAACAGCATCTGACAGTGAAACATGTTTGTAAACATTGATTTTCAAATTGTGCACTGTTGCTATGTCTAATGCTCTAAAACATCTTTTCGCGGGCTGAAAATTCCACTTTTGCCACTCACTGTATGGAGTCAATTCCTACATACGACGTGAGTGGAAACAGCTTTTGCCTTCATATCTATCATATTTGAACAGCATCTGACAGTGAAACATGTTTGTAAACATTGATTTTCAAATTGTGCACTGTTGCTATATCTAATGCTCTAAAACAGCTTTTCGCGGGCTGAAAATTCCACTTTTGCCACTCACTGTATGGAGTCAATTCCTTGATACAATGTGATTGGAAACAGCTTTTGCCTTCATATTTATCATATTTGAACAGCATCTGACAGTGAAACATGTTTGTAAACACTGATTTTGAAAAACTGCAGTCTACCTGTTTCTCATACTCTAAAACAGCTTTTCGCGGTCTGAAAATGCCACTTTTGCCACTCACTGTATGGAGTCAATTCCTTGACACAACCTGACTGGAAGCAGATTTTGCCTTCATATTTATCATATTTGAACAGCATCTGACAGTGAAACATGTTTGTAAACATTGATTTTGAAAAACTGCAGTCTACCTGTTTCTAACGCTCTAAAACAGCTTTTCGCCGGCTGAAAGTGCCACTTTTGCCACTCACTGTATGGAGTCAATTCCTTCATACAACGTGACTGGAAACAGGTTTTGCCTTCATATCTATCATATTTGAACAGCATCTGACAGTGAAACATGTTTGTGAACATTGATTTTAAAATTGTGCACTGTTGCTATTTCTATTGCTTTAAAACAGCTTTTCGCGGGCTGAAAATGCCACTTTTGCATTTACTGTATGGAGTCAATTCCTTTATACAAAGTGACTGGAAAAAGCTTTTGCCTTCATATTTATCATATTTAAACAGCATGTGACAGTCAAACATGTTTGTAAACATTGATTTTCAAATTGTAAACTGTTGCTATGTCTAATGCTCTAAAACAGCTTTTCGCGGGCTGAAAATGCCACTTTTGCAACTCACTGTATGGAGTCAATTCCTTGATACAATGTGACTGGAAACAGCTTTTGCCTTCATATTTATCATATTTGAACAGCATCTGACAGTGAAACATGTTTGTAAACATTGATTTTAAAATTGTGCACTGTTGCTATGTCTAATGCTCTAAAACAGCTTTTCGCGGGCTGAAAATGCCACTTTTGCCACTTAATGCATGGAGTCAAATCCTTGACACAACCTGACTGGAAACAGCTTTTGCCTTCAAATTTATCATTTTAGAACAGCATCTGACAGTGAAAATTGTTTGTAAACATTGATTTTGAAAAACTGCAGTCTACCTGTTTCTCATGCTCTAAAACAGCTTTTCGCGGGCTGAAAATGCCACTTTTGCCACTCACTGTATGGAGTCAATTCCTTCATACAACGTGACTGGAAACAGCTTTTGCCTTCATATTTATCATATTTGAACAGCATCTGACAGTGAAACATGTTTGTAAACATTGACTTTAAAAAACTGCAGTCTACCTGTTTTTCATGCTCTAAAACAGCTTTTCGCGGGCTGAAAATGCCACTTTTGCCACTCACTGTATGGAGTCAATTCCTTGACACAACCTGACTGGAAGCAGCTTTTGCCTTCATATTTATCATATTTGAACAGCATCTGACAGTGAAACATGTTTGTAAACATTGATTTTGAAAAACTGCAGTCTACCTGTTTCAAACGCTCTAAAACAGCTTTTCGCGGGCTGAAAATGCCACTTTTGCCACTCACTGTATGGAGTAAATTCCTTGATACAACGTGACTGGAAACAGGTTTTGCCTTCATATCTATCATATTTGAACAGCATCTGACAGTGAAACATGTTTTTAAACATTGATTTTCAAATTATGCACTGTTGCTATTTCTATTGCTTTAAAACAGCTTTTCGCGGGCTGAAAATGCCACTTTTGCCACTTAATGCATGGAGTCAAATCCTTGACACAACCTGACTGGAAACAGCTTTTGCCTTCAAATTTATCATTTTTGAACAGCATCTGACAGTGAAAATTGTTTGTAAACATTGATTTTGAAAAACTGCAGTCTACCTGTTTCTCATGCTCTAAAACAGCTTTTCGCGGGCTGAAAATGCCACTTTTGCCACTCACTGTATGGAGTCAATTCCTTCATACAACGTGCCTGGAAAAAGCTTTTGCCTTCATATCTATCATATTTGAACAGCATCTGACAGTGAAACATGTTTGTAAACATTGATTTTGAAAAACTGCAGTCTACCTGTTTCTCACGCTCTAAAACAGCTTTTCGCGGGCTGAAAATGCCACTTTTGCCACTCACTGTATGGAGTCAATTCCTTCATACAACGTGACTGGAAACAGCTTTTGCCTTCATATTTATCATATTTGAACAGCATCTGACAGTGAAACATGTTTGTAAACATTGACTTTAAAAAACTGCAGTCTACCTGTTTCTCAAGCTGTAAAACAGCTTTTGGCGGGCTGAAAATGCCACTTTTGCCACTCACTGTATGGAGTCAATTCCTTGATACAAAGTGACTGGAAACAGCTATTGCCTTCATATTTATCATATTTGAACAGCATCTGACAGTGAAACATGTTTGTAAACATTGATTTTAAAAAAGTGCACTGTTGCTATGTCTAATGCTCTAAAACAGCTTTTCGCGGGCTGAAAATGCCACTTTTGCCACTTAATGCATGGAGTCAAATCCTTGACACAACCTGACTGGAAACAGCTTTTGCCTTCAAATTTGTCATTTTTGAACAGCATCTGACAGTGAAAATTGTTTGTAAACATTGATTTTGAAAAACTGCAGTCTACCTGTTTCTCATGCTCTAAAACAGCTTTTCGCGGGCTGCAAATGCCACTTTTGCCACTCACTGTATGGAGTCAATTCCTTGATACAACGTGACTGGAAAAAGCATTTGGCTTCATCTTTATCATATTTGAACAGCATCTCACAGTGAAACATGTTTGTAAACATAGATTTTTAAAAACTGCAGTCTACCTGTTTTTCATGCTCTAAAACAGCTTTTCGCGGGCTGAAAATGCCACTTTTGCCACTCACTGTATGGAGTCAATTCCTTCACACAACGTCACTGGAAACAGCTTTTGCCTTCATATTTATCATATTTGAACAGCATCTGACAGTGAAACATGTTTGTAAACATTGATTTTGAAAAACTGCAGTCAACCTGTTTCTAATGCTCTAAAACAGCTTTTCGCGGGCTGAAAATTCCACTTTTGCCACTCACTGTATGGAGTCAATTCCTTCATACAACGTGACTGGAAACAGCTTTTGCCTTCATATTTATCATATTTGAACAGCATCTGACAGTGAAACATGTTTGTAAACATTGATTTTCAAGAAGTGCACTGTTGCTTTTTCTAATGCTCTAAAACAGCTTTTCGCGCGCTGTAAATGCCACTTTAGCCACATACTGTATGGTGTCAATTCCTTGATACAACGTGACTGGAAAAAGCTTTTGCCTTCATATTTATCATATTTGAACAGCATCTGACAGTGAAACATGTTTATAAACATTGATTTTGAATATCTGCAGTCTACCTGTTTCTCATGCTCTAAAACAGCTTTTCGCGGGCTGCAAATGCCACTTTTGCCACTTACTGTATGGAGTCAATTCCTTGACACAACTTGACTGGAAACAGCTTTGGCCTTCACATTTATCATATTTGAACAGCATCTGACAGTGAAACATGTTTGTAAACATTGATTTTCAAATTGTGCACCGTTGCTATGTCTAATGCTCTAAATGAGCTTTTCGCGGGCTGAAAATGCCACTTTTGCCACTCACTGTATGATTTCAATTCCTTGACACAACATGACTGGAAAACAGCTTTTGCCTTCATATTTATCATATTTGAACAGCATCTGACAGTGAAACATGTTTGTAAACATTGATTTTGAATATCTGCTGTCTACCTGTTTCTCATGCTCTAAAACAGCTTTTCGCGGGCTGCAAATGCCACTTTTGCCACTCACTGTATGGAGTCAATTCCTTGATACAATGTGACTGGAAAAAGCTTCTGCCTTCATATTTATCATATTTGAACAGCATCTGACAGTGAAACATGTTTGTAAAAATTGATTTTCAAATTGTGCACTGTTGCTATGTCTAATGCTCTAAAACAGCTTTTCGCGTTCTGAAAATGCCACTTTTGCCACTCACTGTATGGAGTAAATTCCTTGATACAACATGACTGGAAACAGCTTTTGCCTTCATATTTATCATATTTGAACAGCATCTGACAGTGAAACATGTTTGTAAACATTGATTTTGAAAAACTGCAGTCTACCTGTTTCTAATGCTCTAAAACAGATTTTCGCGGGCTGAAAATGCCACTTTTGCCACTCACTGTATGGAGTCAATTCCTTCATACAACGTGACTGGAAACAGGTTTTGCCTTCATATCTATCATATTTGAACAGCATCTGACAGTGAAACATGTTTGTAAACATTGATTTTCAAATTGTGCACTGCTGCTATTTCTATTGCTTTAAAACAGCTTTTCGCGGGCTGAAAATGCCACTTTTGCATTTACTGTATGGAGTCAATTCCTTTATACAAAGTGACTGGAAAAAGCTTTTGCCTTCATATTTATCAAATTTAAACAGCATGTGACAGTCAAACATGTTTGTAAACATTGATTTTCAAATTGTAAACTGTTGCTATGTCTAATGCTCTAAAACAGCTTTTCGCGGGCTGAAAATGCCACTTTTGCCACTCACTGTATGGAGTCAATTCCTTGATACAATGTGACTGGAAACAGCTTTTGCCTTCATATTTATCATATTTGAACAGCATCTGACAGTGAAACATGTTTGTAAACATTGATTTTCAAATTGTGCACTGTTGCTATGTCTAATGCTCTAAAACAGCTTTTCGCGGGCTGAAAATGCCACTTTTGCCACTCACTGCATGGAGTCAATTCCTTGACACAACCTGACTGGAAACAGCTTTTTCCTTCATATTTATCATTTTTGAACAGCATCTGACAGTGAAACATGTTTGTAAACATTGATTTTGAAAAACTGCAGTCTACCTGTTTCTAACGCTCTAAAACAGCTTTTCGCGGGCTGAAAATGCCACTTTTGCCACTCACTGTATGGAGTCAGTTCCTTTATACAACGTGACTGGAAACAGGTTTTGCCTTCATATCTATCATATTTGAACAGCATCTGACAGTGAAACATGTTTGTAAACATTGATTTTCAAATTGTGCACTGTTGCTATTTCTATTGCTTTAAAACAGCTTTTAGCGGGCTGAAAATGCCACTTTTGCATTTACTTTATGGAGTCAATTCCTTTATACAAAGTGACTGGAAAAAGCTTTTGCCTTCATATTTATCATATTTAAACAGCATCTGACAGTCAAACATGTTTGTAAACATTGATTTTCAAATTGTAAACTGTTGCTATGTCTAATGCTCTAAAACAGCTTTTCGCGGGCTGAAAATGCCACTTTTGACACTTACTGTATGGAGTCAATTCCTTGATACAACGTGACTGGAAACAGCTTTGCCTTCATATTTATCATATTTGAACAGCATCTGACAGTGAAACATGTTTGTAAACATTGATTTTCAAATTGTGCACTGTTGCTATGTCTAATGCTCTAAAACAGCTTTTCGCGGGCTGAAAATGCCACTTTTGCCACTTACTGCATGGAGTCAAATCCTTGACACAACCTGACTGGAAACAGCTTTTGCCTTCATATTTATCATTTTTGAACAGCATCTGACAGTGAAAAGTGTTTGTAAACATTGATTTTGAAAAAGTGCACTGTTGCTATTTCTAATGCTCTAAAACAGCTTTTCGCGGGCTGAAAATGCCACTTAAGCCACATACTGTATGGTGTCAATTCCTTGATACAACGTGACTGGAAACAGCTTTTGCCTTCATATCTATCATTTTTTAACAGCATCTGACAGTGAAACATGTTTGTAAACATTGTTTTGAAAAACTGCAGTCTAGCCGTCTCTCATGCTCTAAAACAGCTTTTCGCGGGCTGAAAATGCCAC
>JAMOIN010001174.1:0-23313 GCA_024666655.1 Dascyllus trimaculatus
CTGCAGAGCCTAGCGGGCTGTGGTGCAGGGGGGCCCCGTGTGGTTTGCTGGAGGCCCCCGTGTGCTGTGCTGGGGGCCCCCGTGTACTGGGCTGTGGAGGCCAGTTCGCTGGGCTGTGCTGCTGGGGAGCCGTGTTGACCGGCTCTGCTTGGGAGTGGTTTGAACAGGCTCTGCTGGAGAGCCAGGCGGGCCGTGGTGCTGGGGGCCCCCGTGTGCTGTTCTGGGGAACCCGGTGTGCTGTTCTGTGCTGCTGGGGAGCCGTGTGGACCGGGTCTGCTGGGGAGCGGTGTGAACAGGCTCTGCTGGAGAGCCAGGCGGGCTGTGCTGCGGTGTGCTGGGCTGTGATGCTGGGGAGCCGTGTAGACAGGCTCTGCTGGGGAGCGGTGTGAACAGGCTCTGATGGAGAGCCAGGCGGGCTGTGGTGCTGGGGGCCCCCGTGTGCTCTGCAACGGATCCCCGTGAGCAGGGCTGGGGAGCCCGGTGTGCTGGGCTGTGGTGCAGGGGAGCCGTGTGGACATGCTCTGCTTCGGAGCGGTGTGAACAGGCTCTGATGGAGAGCCAGGCGGGCTGTGGTGCTGGGGGGCCCCGTGTGCCGTGCCGGGGGGCCCGGTGAGCTGGGCTGGGGAGCCCGGTGTGCTGGGCTGTGGTGCTGGGGAGCCGTGTGGACAGGCTCTCCAGGGATGCGGTGTGAAAAGGCTCTGATGGAGAGCCAGGCGGGCTGTGGTGCTGGGGGGCCCCGTGCGCTGTGCTGGGGGGCCCGGTCAGCTGGGCTGGGGAGCCCGGTGTACTGGACTGTGGTGCTGGCCAACCGTGTAGACAGGCTCTCCTGGGGGGCCCCGTGTGCTGTGCTGGGGAGCCCGTTGAGCTGGGCTGGGGAGCCAGGTGTGCTGGGCTGCGGTGCTGGGGAGCCGTGTTGACAGGTTCTGCTGGCGAGTGGTTTGAACAGGCTCTGCTGGGGAGCGGAGTGAACAGGCTCTGATGGAGTTCCAGGCGGGCTGTTGTGCTGGGAAGCCCCGTGTGCTGTGCTGGGGGGCCCCGTGTCCTGTGCTGGGGAGCCCGCTGAGCTGGGCTGTGGTGCTGGGGAGCCGTGTTGTAAGGCTCTTCTGGCGAGTGGTTTGAACAGGCTCTGCTGGGGAGTGGTTTGAACAGGCTCTGCTGGGGAGCGGAGTGAACAGGCTCTGATGGAGAGCCAGGCGGGCTGTGGTGCTGGGGGCCCCCGTTTGCTTTGGTCGGGAGCCCGGTGAGCTGAGCTGCGGATCCCGGTGTGCTGGGCTGTGGTGCTGGGGAGCCGTGTAGTCAGGCTCTGCTGAGGAGAGGGTTGAAAAGGCTCTGATGGAGAGCAAGGCGGGCTGTGTTAATGGGGGGCCCCGTGTGCTGTGCTGGGGAGCCCGGTTTGCTGGGCTGGGGAGCCCGTTGAGCTGGGCTGGGGAGCCCGGTGTGCCGGGCTGTGGTGCTGGGGAGCCGTGTCTACAGGCTCTTCTGGGGAGCAGTGTGAACAGGCTCTGAGGGACAGCCAGGCGTTCTGTGGTGCTGGTGGCCCCCGTGTGCTCTGCTGGGGAGCCATTCGGGCTGTGGTGCTGGGGGGCCCCGTCTGCTGTGCTGGGGAGCCCGGTGTGCTGGGCTGGGGAGCCCCGTGTGCTGTGCTGTGGTGCTGGGGAGCCCGGTGTGCTGGGCTTTGGTGATCGGGAGCCGTGTAGACAGACTCTGCTGCGGAGCGGTGTGAACAGGCTCTGATAGAGAGCCAGGCGGGCTGTGGTGCTGGGGGCCCCCGTGTGCTGTGCTGGGGAGCCCGGTTAGCTGGGCTGAGGAGCCCGGTGTGCTGGGCTGAGCTGCTGGCGTGCCGTGTGGAGAGGGTCTGCTGGGAAGCCGTGTGAACAGGCTCTGATGGAGAGCCAGGCGGGCTGTGCTGCGGTGTGCGGGGCTGCTGGGGAGCCGTGTAGACAGGCTCTTCTGGGGAGCTTTGTGAACAGGCTCTGATGGAGAGCCAGGCGGGCTGTGGTGCTGGGGGCCCACGTGTGCTGTGCTTGGGAGCCCGGTGAGCTGGGCTGGGCAGCCCGGTGTGCTGGGCTGTGCATCTGGGGAGCCGTGTGGATAGGATCTGCTGGGGAGCGGTTTCAACAGGCTCTGTTGGAGAGCAAGGCGTGCTGTGTTGCTGGGGGCCCCCGTGTGCTGTGCTGGGGAGCCCGGTGAGCTGGGCTGGGGAGCCCGGTGTGCTGGGCTGTGGTGCTGGGGAGCCGTGTAGACAGGCTCTTCTGGGGAGCGGAGTGAACAGGCTCTGCTGAGGAGCGGTGTGAAGAGGCTCTGATGGAGAGCAAGCGGGCTGTGGTGCTGGGAAGTCCCGTGTGCTGTGCTGGGGGGCCCCGTGTGCTGTGCTGGGGAGCCCGGTGTGCTGGGCTGTGGTGCTGGGGAGCCGTGTGGACAGGCTCTGTTGGGGAGTGGTTTGAACAGGCCCTGATGGAGAGCCAGGCGGGCCGTGGTGCTGGGGAGCCCGGTGAGCTGGGCAGAGGAGCCCGGTGTGCTGGGCTGTGCTGCTGGGGAGCCGTGTAGACAGGCTCTGCTGGGGAGCAGTGTGAACAGGCTCTGCTGGAGAGCCAGCCGGGGCTCTGGTGCTGTGGGGCCCTGTGTGCTGTGCTGTGGAGCCCGGTGAGCTGGGCTGGGGAGCCCGGTTTGCTGGGCTGTGGTGCTGGGGAGCCGTGTAGACAGGCTCTGCTGCGGAGCGGTGTGAACAGGCTCTTATGGAGAGCCAGGCGGGCTGTAGTGCTGAGGGCCCCCGTGTGCTGTGCTGGGCGGCCCGGTGAGCTGGGCTGGGGAGCCCAGTGTGCTGGGCTGTGGTGCTGGGGAGCCGTGTAGACAGGCTCTTCTGGGGAGCGGAGTGAACAGGCTCTGCTGAGGAGCGGTGTGAAGAGGTTCTGATGGAGAGCAAGCGGGCTGTGGTGCTGGGAAGATCCGTGTGCTGTGCTGGGGGGCCCCGTGCGCTGTGCTGGGGAGCCCGGTGTGCTGGGCTGTGGTGCTGGGGAGCCGTGTGGACAGGCTCGGCTTGGGAGCGGAATGAACAGGCTCTGATGGAGAGCCAGACGGGCTGTGGTGCTGGGAAGACCCGTGTGCTGTGCTGGGGAGCCAGTTGAGCTGGGCTGGGAAGCCCCGTGTGCTGTGCTGGGGGCCCCCGTGTTCTGTGCTGGGGAGCCCGGTGTGCTGGGCTGTGGTGCTGGGGAGCCGTGTAGACAGGCTCTGCTCTAAAGTGGTTTGAACAGGCTCTGCTGGGGAGCGGAGTGAACAGGCTCTCATGCAGAGCCAGGCGGGCTGTGGTGCTGGGGGGGACCGTGTGCTGTCTTGGGGAGCCCGTTGAGCTGGGCTGGGGAGCCCAGTGTGCTGGGCTGTGGTGCTGGGGAGCCGTGTGGACAGGCTCTGTTGGGGAGTGGTTTGAACAGGCCCTGATGGAGAGCCAGGCGGGCCGTGGTGCTGGGGAGCCCGGTGAGCTGGGCAGAGGAGCCCGGTGTGCTGGGCTGTGCTGCTGGGGAGCCGTGTAGACAGGCTCTGCTGGGGAGCAGTGTGAACAGGCTCTGCTGGAGAGCCAGCCGGGGCTCTGGTGCTGTGGGGCCCTGTGTGCTGTGCTGTGGAGCCCGGTGAGCTGGGCTGGGGAGCCCGGTGTGCTGGGCTGTGGTGCTGGGGAGCCGTGTAGACAGGCTCTGCTGCGGAGCGGTGTGAACAGGCTCTTATGGAGAGCCAGGCGGGCTGTAGTGCTGAGGGCCCCCGTGTGCTGTGCTGGGCGGCCCGGTGAGCTGGGCTGGGGAGCCCGGTGTGCTGGGCTGTGGTGCTGGGGAGCCGTGTAGACAGGCTCTTCTGGGGAGCGGAGTGAACAGGCTCTGCTGAGGAGCGGTGTGAAGAGGCTCTGATGGAGAGCAAGCGGGCTGTGGTGCTGGGAAGTCCCGTGTGCTTTGCTGGGGGGCCCCGTGTGCTGTGCTGGGGAGCCCGGTGTGCTGGGCTGTGGTGCTGGGGAGCCGTCTGGACAGGCTCGGCTTGGGAGCGGAATGAACAGGCTCTGATGGAGAGCCATGCCGGCTGTGGTGCTGGGAAGACCCGTGTGCTGTGCTGGGGAGCCAGTTGAGCTGGGCTGGGAAGCCCCGTGTGCTGTGCTGGGGGCCCCCGTGTGCTGGGCTGGGGAGCCCGGTGTGCTGGGCTGTGGTGCTGGGGAGCCGTGTAGACAGGCTCGGCAGGAGCGGAGTGAACAGGCTCTGATGGAGAGCCAGGCGGGCTGTGGTGCTGGGGGCCCCCGTGTGCTCTGCTGGGGAGCCCGGTGTGCTGGGCTGTGGTGCTGGGGAGCCGTGTAGACAGGCTCTTCTGGGGAGCGGAGTGAACAGGCTCTGCTGAGGAGCGGTGTGAAGAGGCTCTGATGGAGAGCAAGCGGGCTGTGGTGCTGGGAAGTCCCGTGTGCTGTGCTGGGGGGCCCCGTGTGCTGTGCTGGGGAGCCCGGTGTGCTGGGCTGTGGTGCTGGGGAGCCGTGTGGACAGGCTCGGCTTGGGAGCGGAATGAACAGGCTCTGATGGAGAGCCATGCGGGCTGTGGTGCTGTGAAGACCCGTGTGCTGTGCTGGGGAGCCAGTTGAGCTGGGCTGGGAAGCCCCGTGTGCTGTCCTGGGGGTCCCCGTGTGCCGTGCTGGGGAGCCCGGTGTGCTGGGCTGTGGTGCTGGGGAGCCGTGTGGACAGGCTCGGCTTGGGAGTGGTTTGAACAGACTCGGCTGGAGAGCCAGGCGGGCTGTGGTGCTGGGGGGCCCCGTGTGTTGTGCTGGGGAGCCCGGTGTGCTGGGCTGTGGTGCTGGTGAGCCGTGTGGACAGGCTGTGCTGTGGAGCGGTGTGAACAGGCTCTGATGGAGAGCCAGGTGGGCTGTGGTGCTGGGAGGCCCCGTGTGCTGTGCTGGGGAGCCCGGTGAGCTGGGCTGGGGAGCCCGGTGTTCTAGGCTGTTCTGCTGCTGAGGCTTGTCGACAGGCTGTGCTGGGGAGTGGTTTGAACAGGCTCTACTGGAGAGCAACGCGGGCTGTGGTACTGGGGGGCCCCGTGTGCTGTGCTGGGGAGCCCGGTGTGCTGGGCTGTGGTCCTGGGGAGCCGTGCGGACAGGCTCTGCTGGGGAGCCGTGTGGACAGGCTCTACTGGGGAGCGGTGTGAAAAGGCTCTGCTGGAGAGCCAGGCGGGCTGTGGTTCTGGGCGGCCCCATGTGCTGTGCTGGGGAGCCCGGTGAGCTTGGCTGGGGAGCCCGGTGTTCTGGGCTGTGGTGCTGGGGAGCCGTGTAGACAGGCTCTGCTCGGAGTGGTGTAAACAGGCTCTGATGGAGAGCCAGGCGGGCTGTGGTGCTGGGGGCCCCCATGTGCTGTGCTGGGGATCTCTTTGAGCTGGGCTGGGGAGCCCGGTGTGCTGGGCTGTGGTGCTGGAGAGCTGTGTGGACCGGCTCTTCTCGGGAGTGGTTATAACAGGTTCTGCTGGAGAGCCAGGCGGGCTGTGGTGTTTGGGGGCCCAGTGTGCTGTGCTGGGGAGCCCGGTGAGCTGGGCTGTGGTGCTGGGGAGCCGTGCGGACAGGCTCTGCTGGGGAGTGGTTTGAACAGACTCTGATGGAGAGCCATGCGGGCTGTGGTGCTGGGAAGACCCGTGTGCTGTGCTGGGGATCAGGTTGAGCTGGGCTGGGGAGCCCGGTGTGGTGGGCTGTGGTGCTGGGGAGCCGTGTGGACAGGCTCTGCTGGGGAGAGGGTTGAACATGCTCTGATGGAGAGCCAGGCGGGCTGTGGTGCTTGGGGGCCCCGTGTGCTGTGCTGGGGAGCCCGTTGAGCTGGGCTGGGGAGCCCGGTGTGATGGGCTGTGGTGCTGGGCAGCCGTGTGGACAGGCTCTGCTGGGGAGTGGTTTGAACAGGCTCTGCTCGAGAGCCAGGCGGGCTGTGGTGATGGGGGGCCCCTTGTGCAGTGTTGGAGAGCCCGGTGAGCTGGGCTGTGGTGCTGGGGAGCCGTGTGGACAGGCTCTGCTGGGGAGCGGTGTGAAATGGATCTGATTGAGAGCCAGGCAGGCTGTGGCTCTGGGGGGCCCCGTGTGCTGTGCTGGGGAGCCCGTTGAGCTGGGCTTCGAAGCCCGGTGTGTTGGGCTGTGGTGCTGGTGAGCCGTGTGGAAAGGCTCTGCTGGGGAGTGGTTTGAACAGGGTCTGCTGGATGGCCAGGCGGGCTGTGGTACTGGGGGCCCCTTTGTGCTGTGCTGGGGAGCCCGGTGAGCTGGGCTGAGGAGCCTGGTGTGCTGGGATGTGGTGCTGGGGAGCCGTGTGGACAGGCTCTGCTGGGGAGTGGTTTGAAAGGACTCGGCTAGAGAGCCAGGCGGGCTGTGGTGCTGGGGGGCCCCGTGTGTTGTGCTGGGGAGCACGGTGGGCTGGGCCGCGGAGCCCGGTGTGCTGGGCTGTGGTGATGGGGAGCCGTGTAGACAGGCTCTGCTGGGGAGCGGTGTGAACAGGCTTTGATGGAGAGCCAGGCGGGCTGTGATTGTGGGGGCCCCCATGTGCTGTGCTGGGGGGCCCGGTGAGGTGGGCTGGGGAGACCTGTGTGCTGGGCTCTGCTGCTGGCGAGCCGTGTGGAAAGGCTCTGCTGGCGAGTGGTTTGAACAGGCTCTGCTGGAGAGCCAGGCGGGCTGTGGTGCTGGGGGGCCCCGTGTGCTGTGCAGGGGAGCCCGGTGTGCTGGGCTGTGGTACTGGTGAGCGGAATGGAAAGTTTCTACTGGGGAGCGGTGTGAACAGGCTCTGATGGAGAGTCAGGCTTGCTGTTGTGCTGGGGGCCCCCATGTGCTGTGCTGGGGAGCCCGGTGAGCTTGGCTGGGGAGCCCGTTGTGCTGGGCTGTGCTGCTGGGGAGCCGTGTGGACAGGCTCTGCTGCGGAGCGCTTTGACCAGGCTCAGATGGAGAGCCAGGCGGGCTGTGGTGCTGGGGGGCCCCGTGTGCTGTCCTGGGGAGACCGGTGAGCTGGGCTGGGGAACCCGGTATGATGGGCTGTGGTGATGGGGAGCCGTGTAGACAGACTCTGCTGGGGACTGGTTTGAACAGGCTCTGCTTGAGAGCCAGGCGGGCTGTGGTGCTGGGGAGCCGTGTGGACAGGCTCTGCTGGGGAGTGGTTTGAACAGGCTCTGCTGGAGAGCCAGGAAGGCTGTGGTGCTGGGGGGCCCCGTGTGCTGTGCTGGGGAGCCCTGTGAGCTTGGCTGGGGAGCCCGGTGAGCTGGGCTTTTGTGCTGGGGAGCCGTGTAGAAAGGCTCTGCTGCGGACGGGTGTGAACAGGCTCTGATTGAGAGCCAGGCGGGCTGTGGTGCTGGGGGCCCCCGTGTGCTGTGCTCAGGAGCCCGTTGAGCTTGGCTGGGAAGCCCGGTGTGCTGGGCTGTGGTGCTGGGGAGCAGTGTAGACAGTCTCTGCTGTGGAGTGGTTTGAACAGTCTCTGATGCAGAGCCAGGCAGGCTGTATTGCTGGGGGGCCCCGTGTGCTGTGCTGGGGAGGCCGGTGTGCTGGGCTGGGATGCTGGTTAGACGTGTGGACAGGCTCTGCTGGGGAGAGGTGTGTAGAGGCTCTGCTGGAGAGCCAGGCGGGCTGTGGTGCTGGGGGGCCGTGTAGACAGGCTCTTATGCGGAGCGGTGTGAACAGGCTCTTATGGAGAGCCAGGCGGGCTGTAGTGCTGGGGGCCCCCGTGTGCTGTGCTGGGCGGCCCGGTGAGCTGGGCTGGGGAGCCCGGCGTGCTGGGCTGGGGAGCCCGGTGTGCTGGGCTGTGGTGCTGGGGAGCCGTGTGGACAGGCTCTGCTGGGGAGCGGTGTGAACAGGCTCTGATGGAGAGCCATGCGGGCTGTGGTGCTGGGGGGCCCCGTGTGCTGTGCTGGGGAGCCCGTTGAGCTGGGCTGGGGAGCCCGGTGTGCTGGGCTGTGGTGCTGGGAGCCGTGTAGACAGGCTCTGCTGGGAGCCATTCGGGCTGTGGTGCTGGGGGGCCCCGTCTGCTGTGCTGGGGAGCCCGGTGTGCTGGGCTGGGGAGCCCCGTGTGCTGGGCTGTGGTGCTGGGGAGCCCGGTGTGCTGGGCTTTGGTGATGGGGAGCCGTGTAGACAGGCTCTGCTGCGGAGCGGTGTGAACAGGCTCTGATGGAGAGCCAGGCGGGCTGTGGTGCTGGAGGGCCCCGTGTGCTGTGCTGGGGAGCCCGTTGATTTGGGCTGGGGAGATCGGTGTGCTGGGCTGTGCTGCTGGGGAGCCGTGTGGACAGGCTCTGCAGGCGAGTGGTTTGAACAGGCTCTGCTGGAGAGTTAGGCGGGCTGTGGTGCTGGGGGGCCCCGTGTGCTGTCCTGGGGAGCCCGGTGTGCTGGGCTGTGGTGCTGGGGGGTCCCGTGTGCTGTGCTGCGGAGCCCGGTGAGATCGGCTGTGGAGCCTGGTGTGCTGGGCTGTGCTGCTGGCGAGCCGTGTGGACAGGCTCTGCTGGGGAGCGGTGTGAAAAGGCTCTGCTGGAAAGCCATGTGGGCTGAGGTGCTGGGGGGCCCCGTGTGCTGTGCTGGGGAGCCCGGTGAACTGGGCTTGGGAGGCCAGTGTGCTGGGCTGTGCTGCTGGGGAGCCGTGTGGACTGGCTCTGCTTGGGAGTAGTTTGAACAGGCTCTGCTGGAGAGCCAGGCGGGCCCTGGTGCTGGGGGCCCCCGTGTGCTGTGCTGGGGAACCCGGTGTGCTGTTCTGTGATGCTGGGGAGCCGTGTGGACCGGGTCTGCTGGGGAGCGGTGTGAACAGGCTCTGCTGGAGAGCCAGGCGGGCTGTGCTGCGGTGTGCTGGGCTGTGGTGCTGGGGAGCCGTGTGGACAGGCTCTGCTGCGGAGCGCTGTGAACAGGCTCTGAAGGAGAGCCAGGCGGGCTGTGGTGCTGTGGGCCCGCGTGTGCTGTGCTGGGGAGCCCGTTGAGCTGGGCTGGGGATCCCGGTGTGCTGGGCTGTGGTGCTGGGGAGCAGTGTGGACAGGCCCTGCTGGGGTGAGGGTTTTACAGGCTATGATGGAGAGCCTGGCGGGCTGTGGTTCTGGGGAGCCAGGTGTGCTGGGCTGGGGAGCCCGGTGTGCTGGGCTGTGCTGCTGGGGATACGTGTGGACAGGCTCTGCTGGGGAGAGGTGTGTAGAGGCTCTGCTGGAGAGCAAGGCGGGCTGTGGTGCTGGGGGGCCCCTTGTTTTTTGCTGAGGAGCCCGTTGTGCTGGGCTTGGGAGCCCGGTGTGCTGGGCTGTGGTGCTGGGGAGCCGTGTAGAAAGGCTCTGCTGGGGAGCGGTGTGAACAGGCTCTGATGGAGAGTCAGGCGGGCTGAGGTGCTGGGGGCCCCCGTGTGCTGTGCTGGGGAGCCCGGTGAGCTGGGCTGGGGAGCCCGGTGTGCTGGGCTGTGGTGCTGGGGAGCCGTGTGGACAGGCTCTGTTGGGGAGCGGTGTGAACTGGCTCTGCTGGAGAGCCAGGCGGGCTGTGGTTCAAAGGAGCCCGGTGAGCTGTGCTGGGGGCCCCCGTGTGCTGTGCTGGGGAGCCCAATGAGCTGGGCAGAGGAGTCCGGTGAGCTGGGCTGTTTTGCTGTGTAGCCGTGTAGACAGGCTCTGCTGGCGAGTGGTTTGAAAAGGCTCTGCTAGAGAGTCAGGCGGGCTGTGGTGCTGGGGGGCCCCGTGTGCTGTGCTGGGGAGCCCGGTGTGCTGGGCTGTGCCGCTGGGGAGCCGTGTGGACAAGCTCTGGTGGGGAGAGGGTTGAACAGGATCTGATGGAGAGCCAGGCGGGCTGTGGTTCAGTGGAGCCCGGTGAGCTGTGTTGGGGGCCCCCGTGTGCTGTGCTGGGGAGCCGGGTTAGCAGGGCTGGGAAGCCCGGTGTGCTGGGCTGTGGTGCTTGGGAGCAGCGTGGAAAGGCTCTGCTGGGGACCGGTGTGAACAGGCTCTGATGGAGCGCCAGGCGGGCTGTGGTGCTTTGGGGCCCCGTGTGCTGGGCTTGGGAGCCCGGTGTGCTGGGCTGTGCTGCTGGGGAGCCATGTGGACAGGCTCTGCTGGGGAGTGGTTTGAACAGGCTCTGATTGAGAGCCAGGCGGGCTGTGTTGCTGGGGGCCCTCATGTGCTGTGCTGGGGATCCCGGTGTGCTGGGCTGTGGTGCTGGGGAGCCGTGTGGACAGGCTCTGCTGAGGAGAGTTTTGTACACGCTCTGATGGAGAGCCAGGCGGGCTGTTGTGCTGGGAGGCCCCGTGTGCTGTGCTGTGGGCGCCCGTGTGATGTCCTGGGGGGCCCCGTGTGCTGTGCTGGGGAGCCCGTTGAGCTGGGCTGGGGAGCCCGGTGTGCTGGGCTGTGGTGCTGGGGAGCCGTGTGGACAGGCTCTGCTGGGGAGCGGTGTGAACAGGCTGTGCTGGAGAGCCAGGCGGGCTGTGTTGCTGGGGGCCCCCGTGTGCTGTGCCGGGGAGCCCGGTTTGCTGGGCTGTGGCGCTGGGGGGCCCCGTGTGCTGTGCTGGGGGGCCCCGTGTTCTGTGCTGGGGAGCCCGGTGAGCTTGGCCGCGGAGTTTTGTGTGCTTTGCTGTGGTGCTGGGTAGCCGTGTAGACAGGCTCTGCTGCGGAGAGGTGTGAAAAGGCTCTGATGGAGAGCCAGGCGGGCTGTGGTGCTGGGGGCCCCCGTTCGCTGTGCTGGGGGGCCCGGTGAGCTGGTCTGGGGAGCCCAGTGAGCCTGGCTGTTGTGCTGGGGAGCCGTTTAGACGGGCTCTGCTGGGGAGCGGTGTGAACAGGCTCTAGTGGAGAGACAGCAGGGCTGTGGTGCTGAGGGACCCCGAGTGCTATGCTGGGGAGCCCGTTGAGCTGGGCTGGGGAGCCCGGTGTGCTGATCTGTGGTGCTGGTGAGCCGTGTGGACCGGCTCAGCTGGGGTGCGGTTTGAACAGGCTCTGCTGGAGAGCCAGGTGGGCTGTGGTGCTGGGGGGCCCCGTGTGCTGTGCTGGGAAGCCTGGTGAGGTGGGCTGGGGAGCCTGGTGTGCTGGGCTGTGCTGCTGGGGAGCCGTGTTGACAGGCTCTGCTGGGGAGCGGTGTGAATAGGCTCTGCTGGAGAGCCAGGCGGGCTGTGGTGTTGGGGGCCCCCGTGTGCTGTGCTGGGGAGCCCGGTGAGCTGGGCTGCGGAGCCGGGTGTGCTGGGCTGTGGTGCTGGGGAGCCGTGTCGACCGGCTCTGCTGCGGAGCGGTGTGAACAGGCACTGATGGAGAGCCAGGAAGGCTGTGGTGCTGGGGGGCCCCGTGTGCTGTCCTGGGGAGCACGTTGAGCTGGGATGGGGAGCCCGGTGTGCTGGGCTGTGGTGCTGGGGGGCCCCGTGTGCCTTGCTGGGTAGCCTGGTGAGATCGGCTGGGGAGCCCGGTGTGCTGGGCTGTGCTGCTGGGGAGGCGTGTGGACAGGCTGTGCTGGGGAGCGGTGTGAACAGGCTCTGATGGAGAGCAAGGCGGGCTGTGATGGTGGGGGCCCCCGTGTGCTGTGCTGTGGGGCCCGGTGAGGTGTGCTGGGGTGACCGGTGTGCTGGGCTCTGCTGCTGGGGAGCCGTGTGGAAAGGTTCTGCTGGCGAGTGGTTTGAACAGGCTCTGCTGGAGAGCCAGGCGGGCTGTGGTGCTGTGGGGCCCCGTGTGCTGTGCACGGGAGCCTGGTGTGCTGGGCTGCGCTGCTGGTGAGCCGCGTGGACAGGCTCTGCTGGGGAGCGGTGTGAACAGGCTCTGCTGGAGAGCCAGGCGGGCTGTGCTGCGGTGTGCTGGGCTGTGCTGCTGGGGAGCCGTGTCGACAGGCTCTGCAGGGGAGCGGTGTGAACAGGCTCTGATGGAGAGCCAGGCGGGCTGTGTTGCTGGGGGCCCCCGTGTGCTGTGCTGTGGAGCCGGGTGAGCAGGGCTGCGGAGCAAGGTGTGCTGGGCTGTGCTGCTGGGGAGCCGTGTGGACAGGCTCTGCTGGGGAGCGGTGTGAACAGGCTCTGATGGAGCGCCAGGCGGGCTGTGGTGCTGGGGGGCCCAGTGTGCTGGGCTGGGAAGCCCCGTGTGCTGTGCTGGGGGGCCCCGTGTGCTGTGCTGGGAAGCCCGGTGAGCTGGGCTGGGGAGCCCGGTGTGCTGAGCTGTGGTGCTGGGGAGCCGTGTGGAAAGGCTCTGCTGGGGGAGTGGTTTGAACAGGCTCTGACGGAGAGCCAGGCGGGCTGTGATGCTGTGCGCCCCGGTGTGCAGTGCTGGAGAGCCCGGTGAGCTGGGCTGTTGTGATGGGGATCCGTGTAGACAGGCTCTGCTGCGGAGCTGTGTGAACAGGCTTTGTTGGAGAGCCAGGCGGGCTATGGTGCTGGGGGGCCCCGTGTGATGAGTTGGGGGGCCCGGTGAGGTGGGCTGGGGTCCCCAATGTGCTGGGCTGTGGTGCTGGTGAGCCGTGTAGACAGGCTCTGCTGGGGAGCGGTGTGAACAGGCTTTGTTGGAGAGCCAGGCGGGCTATGGTGCTGGGGGGCCCCGTGTGCTGTGCTGGGGAGCCCTGTGAGATGGGCTGGGGAGCCCAGTGTGCTGGGCTGTGGTGCTGGGGAGCCGTGTGGACAGGCTCTTCTGGGGAGAGGGTTGAACAGGTTCTGATGGAGAGCCAGGCGGGCTGTGGTGCTGGGGGGCCCCGTATGCTGTGCTGGGGAGCCCGGTGAGCTGGGCTGTGGTGCTGGGGAGCCGTGTGGACACGCTCTGCTGGGGAGAGGGTTGAACAGGCTCTGATGGAGAGCCATGCGGGCTGTGGTTCAGGGGAGCCCGGTGAGCTGTGGTGAAGGGCCCCCGTGTGCTGTGCTGGGGAGCCGGGTGAGCAGGGCTGGTGAGCCCGGTTTGCTGGGCTGTGGTGCTGGGGAGCCATGTGGACAGGCTCTGCTGGGGAGTGGTTTTAACAGGCTCTGATTGAGAGCCAGGCGGGCTGTGGTGCTGGGGGCCCCCGTGTGCTGTGCTGGGTAGCCCCGTGGGCTGGGCTGTGGTGCTGGGGAGCCGTGTAGACAGGCTCTGCTGGGCAGAGGTGTGAAGAGGCTCTGATGGAGAGTCAGGTGGGCTGTGGTGCTGGGGGCCTCCATGTGCTGTGCTGGGGAGCCCGGTGTGCTGCGCTGGGGGGGCCCGTGTTCTGTGCCGGGGAGCCCGTTGAGCTGGGCTGGGGAGCCCGGTGTGCTGGGCTGTGGTGCTGGGGAGCCGTGTAGACAAGCTCTGCTGGGGAGCGGTGTGAACAGGCTCTGATGGAGACCCAGGCGGGCTGTGGTGCAGGGGAGCCCACTGAGCTAGGCTGGGGAGCCCGGTGTGCTGGGCTGTTCTACTGGGGAGCAGTGTGGACAGGATCTGCTGGGGAGCGGTGTGAACAGGCTCTGCTGTAGAGCCAGGCGGGCTGTGGTGCTGGGGGGCCCCGTGTGCTGTGCTGGGGAGCCCTGTGAGATCGGCTTGGGAGCCCGGTGTGCTGGGCTGTCGTGCTGGGGAGCCCTGTGGACAGGGTCTGCTCGGGAGCGGACTGAACAGGCTCTCCTGGATAGCCAGGCGGCCTGTGGTTCTGGGGGCCCCCGTGTCCAGTGCTGGGGAGTCCGGTGTGCTGGGCTGTGCTGCTGGGGAGCCCGCTCCCCCAGACTCCGCTGGGGAGCGGAGTGAACAGGCTCTGATTTAGAGCCAGGCGGGCTGTGGTGCTGGGAAGCCCCGTGTGCTGTGCTGGGGAACCCGTTGAGCTGGGCTGGGGAGCCCGGTGTGCTGGGCTGTGGTGCTGGGGAGCCGAGTGGACAGGCTCTGTTGGGGAGTGGTTTGAACAGGCTCTGCTGGAGAGCCAGGCGGGCTGAGGTGCTGGGGGCACCCGTGTGCTGTGCTGGGGGCCCCCGTGTGCTGTGATGGGGAGCCCGGTGTACTGGGCTGTGCTGCTGGGGAGCCGTGTGGACAGGTTCTGCTGGGGAGCGGTGTGAAGAGGCTCTGCTGGAGAGCCAGGCAGGCTGTGGTGCTGGGGGCCCTCGTGTGCTGTGCTGGGGAGCCCGGTGTGCTGCGCTGTGGTGCTTGCGAACCGTGAAGACATGCTCTGCTAGGGAGCGGTGTCAACAGGCTCTGATGGAATGCCAGGTTGGCTGTGGTGCTGGGGGCCCCCGTGTGCTGTGCTCGGGAGCCCGTTTAGCTGGGCTGGGGAGCCCGGTGTGCTGGGCTGTGGTGCTTGCGAACCTTGTAGACAGGCTCTGCTGGGGAGCGGTGTGAACAGGCTCTGATGGAGAGCCAGGCGGGCTGTGGTGCTGGGGGGCCCCGTGTACTGTGCTGGGAAGCCCGGTGAGCTGGGCTGGGGTGCTGGGGAGCCGTGTGGACAGGCTCTTCTGGGGAGTGGTGTGAACAGGCTCTGATGGAGAGCCAGGCTTGCTGTGGTGCTGGGGGGCCCCGTGTGCTGTGCTGGGGAGCCCGTTGAGCTGGGCTGGGGAGCCCGGTGTGCTGGGCTCTTCTGCTGGGTAGCCGTGTGGAAAGGCTCTTCTGG
Organism: Dascyllus trimaculatus; assembly: GCA_024666655.1. Classification (NCBI taxonomy): domain Eukaryota; kingdom Metazoa; phylum Chordata; class Actinopteri; family Pomacentridae; genus Dascyllus; species Dascyllus trimaculatus. The sequence goes on from JAMOIN010001174.1 coordinate 14,456, forward strand.
GGAGCGGTGTGGACAGGCTCTGCTTCACAGCCAGGCGGGCTGTGGTGCTGGGGGCCCCCGTGTGCTGTGCTGGGGAGCCCGTTGAGCTGGGCTGGGGAGGCCATTGTGCTGGGCTGTTGTGCTTGCGAACCGTGAAGACATGCTCTGCTGGGGAGCGGTGTGAACAAGCTCTGATGGAGAGCCAGGCGGGCTGTGGTGTTGGGGGCCCCCGTGTGCTTTGCTTGGGAATCCCGGTGAGCTGGGCTAAGGAGCCCGGTGTGCTGGGCTGTGCTGCTGGAAAGGCGTGTCGACAGGCTGTGCTGGGGAGTGGTTTGAAGAGGCTCTGCTGGAGAGCCAGGCGGGCTGTGGTGCTGGGGGCCCCCGTGTGCTGTGCTGGGGAACCCGGTGTCCTAGGGTGTGCTGCTGGGTAGCCGTGTGGACCGGCTCTGCTGAGGAGCGGTGTGAACAGGCTCTGATGGAAAGCCAGGCGGGCTTTGGTGTTGGGGGCCCCCCTGTGCTGTGTTGGGGAGCCCGGTGAGCTGGGCTTGGGGAGCCCGGTGATCTGGGCTGTGCTGCTGTGGAGGCGGGTGGACGGGCTCTGCTGGGGAGTGGTTTGAACAGGCTTTGCTGTAGAGGAACGCCGGCTGTGGTGCCTGGGGCCCCCGTGTGCTGTTCTGGGGGCCCCCGTGTGCTGTGCTGGGGAGCCCGGTGTGCTGGGCTGTGCTGCTGGGGAGCCGTGTGGACAGGCTCTGCTGGGGAGTTTTTTGAACAGGCTCTGCTGGAGAGCCAGGCGGGCTGTGTTGCTGGGGGCCCCCGTGTGCTGTCCTGGGGAGCCCGGTGAGCTGGGCTGGGGAGCCCGGTGTGCTGGACTGTGGTGCTGGGGGGCCCTGTGTGCTGTGCTGCGGAGCCCGGTGAGATCGGCTGGGGAGGCCAGTGTGCTGGGCTGTGGTGCTGGGGAGCCGTGTTAACCGGCTCTCCTTGGGAGTGGTTTGAAAAGGCTCTTCTGGAGAGCCAGGCGGGCCGTGGTGATGGGGGCCGCCGTGTGCTGTGCTGGGGAGTCCGGTGAGCTTGGCTGGGGAGCCCCGTGTGCTGGCCTTTGCTGCTTGGGATCCGTGTGGACAGGCTCTGCTGGGGAGCGGTTTTAAAAGGCTCTGTTGGAGATCAAGGCGCGCTGTGTTGCTGGGGGCCCCCGTGTGCTGTGCTTTGGAGCCCGTTGTGCTGGGCTGTGGTGCTGGGGAGCCGAGTGGACAGGCTCTGCTGGGGAGCGGTTTGAACAGGCTCTGCTGGAGAGCAAGGCGCGCTGTGTTGCTGGGGGGCCCCGTGTTCTGTGCTGGGGAGCCCGTTGAGCTGGGCTTGGGAGCCTGGTGTGCTGGGCTGTGGTGCTGAGGAGCCGTGTAGACAGGCTCTGCTGGGGAGAGGGTTGAACAGGCTCTGATGGAGAGCCAGGCGGGCTGTGGTGCTGGGGGCCCCCGTGTGCTGTGCTGGGGGGCCCGGTCAGCTGGGCTGGGGAGCCCGGTGTAATGGACTGTGGTGCTGGCCAACCGTGTAGACAGGCTCTGCTGGGGGGCCTCTTGTGCTGTGCTGGGGAGCCCGGTGAGCTGAGCTGGGGAGCCCGGTGTGCTGGGCTGTGCTGCTGGGGAGGCGTGTGGACAGGGTCAGCTGGGAAGCGGTTGTAACAGGCTCTGCTGGAGAGCCAGTCGGGCTGTGGTGCTGGGGGGCTCCGTGTGCTGTGCTGGGAAGCCCGGTGAGGTGGGCTGGGGAACCCGGTGTGATGGGCTGTGCTGCTGGGGAACCGTGTTGACAGGCTCTGCTGGGGCGCGGTGTGAATAGGCTCTGCTGGAGAGCCAGGCGGGCTGTGGTGCTGGGGGGCCCTGTGTGCTGTGCTGGGGAGCCCGGTGAGGTGGGCTCGTGAGCCGGTGTGCTTGGCTGTTGTGCTAGGGAGCCTCGTAGACAGGTTCTGCTGCGGAGCGGTGTGAACAGGCTCTGCTGGGGAGCGGTGTGAACAGGCTCTGATGGAGAGCCGGGCGGGCTGTGGTGCTGGGGGGCCCCGTGTGCTGTGCTCGGAAGCCCAGTGAGCTGGGCTGCGGAGCCCGGTGTACTGGGCTGAGCTGCTGGGGTGCCGTTTGGACAGGATCTGCTGGGGAGCGGTGTGAACAGGCTCTGATGGAGATCCAGGCGGGCTTTGCTGCGGTGTGCGGGGCTGCTGGCGAGCCGTGTAGACTGGCTCTGCTGGGGAGCGGTTTGAAAAAGCTCTGATTGAGAGCCAGGCGGGCTGTGGTGCTGTGGGCCCCCGTGTGCTGTGCTGGGGAGCCCGGTGAGCTTGGCTGGGGAGCCCGGTGTGCTGGGCTGTGCATCTGGGGAGCCGTGTGGACAGGCTCTGCTGGGGAGCGGTGTGGACATGCTCTGATGGAGAGCCAGACGGGCTGTGGTGCTGGGGGGCCCCGTGTTCTGTGCTGGGGAGCCCGTTGATTTGGGCTGGAGAGCCCGGTGATCTGGGCTGTGGTGCTGGGGAGCTGTGTGGACAGGCTCTGATGGGGAGCGGTGTGAACAGGCTCTGATGGAGTGGCAGGCGGGCTTTGGTGCTGGGTGCCCCCGTGTGCTGTGCTGGGTAGCCCTGTGAGCTTGGCTGGGGAGCCCGGTGTGCTGGGCTGTGGTGCTGGGGAGCCGTGTGGACAGGCTCTACTGGGGAGCGTTGTGAAATGGTTCTGATGGAAAGCCAGGCGGGCTGTGGTGCTGGGGGGCCCCGTGTGCTGTGCTGGGGAGCCCGGTGAGCTTTGCTCGGGGCCCCCGTGTGCTGTGCTGGGGAGTCCGGTGAGCAGGGCTGGGGAGCCCGGTGTGCTGGGCTGTGCTGCTGGGTAGCCGTGTGGACAGACTCTGCTGGGGAGCGGTTTGAATAGGCTCTGCTGGAGAGCCAGGCGGGCTGTGGTGATGGGGGGCCCCGTGTGCTGTGCTGGGGAGCCCGTTGAGCTGGGCTGGGGAGCCCGGTGTGCTGGGCTGTGGTGCTGGGGAGCCGTGTGGAAAGGCTCTGCTGGGGAGTGTTTTGAACAAGCTCTGCTCGAGGGCCAGGCGGGCTGTGGTGCTGGGGGGCCCCGTGTGCTGTGCTGGGGAGCCCGGTGAGGTGGGCTCGGGAGCCCGGTGTGCTTGGCTGTTGTGCTGGGGAGCCTCGTAGACAGGTTCTGCTGCGGAGCGGTGTGAACAGGCTCTGCTGGGGAGCGGTGTGAACAGGCTCTGATGGAGAGCCGGGCGGGCTGTGGTGCTGGGGGGCCCCGTGTGCTGTGCTCGGAAGCCCGGTCAGCTGGGCTGCGGAGCCCGGTGTACTGGGCTGAGCTGCTGGGGTGCCGTTTGGACAGATTCTGCTGGGGAGCGGTGTGAACAGGCTCTGATGGAGATCCAGGCGGGCTTTGCTGCGGTGTGCGGGGCTGCTGGCGAGCCGTGTAGACAGGCTCTGCTGGGGAGCGGTTTGAAAAGGCTCTGATTGAGAGCCAGGCGGGCTGTGGTGCTGTGGGCCCCCGTGTACTGTGCTGGGGAGCCCGGTCAGCTTGGCTGGGGAGCCCGGTGTGCTGGGCTGTGCATCTGGGGAGCCGTGTGGACAGGCTCTGCTGGGGAGCGGTGTGGACAGGCTCTGATGGAGAGTCAGACGGGCTGTGGTGCTGGGGGGCCACGTGTTCTGTGCTGGGGAGCCCGTTGATTTGGGCTGGAGAGCCCGGTGATCTGGGCTGTGATGATGGGGAGCTGTGTGGACAGGCTCTGCTGGGGAGCGGTGTGAAAAGGCTCTGATGGAGAGGCAGGCGGGCTGTGGTGCTGGGTGCCCCCGTGTGCTGTGCTGGGTAGCCCGGTGAGTTTGGCTGGGGAGCCCGGTGTGCTGGGCTGTGGTGCTGGGGAGCCGTGTGGACAGGCTCTACTGGGGAGCGTTGTGAAATGGTTCTGATGGATAGCCAGGCGGGCTGTGGTGCTGGGGGGCCCCGTGTGCTGTGCTGGGGAGCCCGGTGAGCTGGGCTTGGGGCCCCCGTGTGCTGTGCTGGGGAGTCCGGTGAGCAGGGCAGGGGAGCCCGGTGTGCTGGGCTGTGCTGCTGGGGAGCCGTGTGGACAGGCTCTGCTGGGGAGCGGTTTGAATAGGCTCTGCTGCAGAGCCAGGCGGGCTGTGGTGCTGGGGGGCCCCGTGTGCTGGGCTGGGGAGCCCGGTGTGCTGGGCTGTGCTGCTGGGGAGCCATGTGGACAGGCTCTGCTGGGGAGTGGTTTGAACAGGCGCTGATTGAGAGCCAGGCGGGCTGTGGTGCTGTGGGCCCCCGTGTGCTGTGCTGGGGAGCCCTGTCTTCTGGGCTTTGGTGCTGGGGAGCCTTGTAGACAGGCTCTGCTGGGGAGCGGTGTGAAGAGGCTCTGCTGGAGAGCCAGGCGGGCTGTGGTGCTGGGGGCCCCCGTGTGCTGTGCTGGGGAGCCCTGTGAGCTGGGCTTAGGAGCCCGGTGTGCTGGGCTGTGGTGCTGGGGAGCCGTTTGGACAGGCTCTGCTGGGGAGTGGTTTCAATAGGCTCTGCTGGGGAGTGGTGTGAACAGGCCATGATGGAGAGCCAGGCGGGATGTGGTGCTGGGGGTTCCCGTGTTCCATGCTGGGGAGCCCGTTGAGCCTGGCTGGGGAGCCCGGTGTGCTGGGCAGTGGTGCTGGGGAGCCGTGTGGACAGGCTCTGCTGGGGAGCGGTGTGAACAGGCCATGATGGAGAGCCAGGCGGGATGTGGTGCTGGTTGCCCCCGTGTGCTTTGCTGGGGAGCCCGGTGAGATCGGCAGGGGAGGCCAGTGTGCTGGGCTGTGGTGCTGGGGGCCGCCATGTGCTGTGCTGGGGAGCCCGGTGAGCTGGGCTGGGGAGCCCGTTGTGCTGGGCTTTGCTGCTGGGGATCCGTGTGGACAGGCTCTGCTGGGGAGCGGTGTGAAGAGGCTCTGCTGGAGAGCCAGGCGGGTTGTGGTGCTGGGCGCCCTCGTGTGCTGTGCTGGGGAGTCCGGTGAGCTGGGCTGGGGAGCCCGGTGAGCTGGGCTGTTGTGCTGCCGAGCCGTGTGGACAGTCTCTGCTGGGGAGCGGTGTGAAGAGGCTCTGATGGAGAGCCAGGCGGGCTGTGGTGTTGGGGGGGCCCCGTGTGCTGTGCTGGGGAGACCGGTGTGCTGGGCTGGGGAGCCCCGTGTGCTTGGCTGTGGTGCTGGGGAGCCCGGTGTCCTGGGCTGTGGTGCTCGGGAACCGTGAAGACAGGCTCTGCTGGGGAGCGGTGTGAACAGGTTCTGCTGGACAGCCAGGCGGGCTGAGGTGCTGGGGGCCCCCGTGTGCAGTGCTATGGAGCCCGTTGAGCTGGGCTGGGGAGCCCGGTGTGCTGGGCTGTGGTGCTGCGGAGCTGTGTGAACAGGCTCTGCTGGGGAGAGGGTTGAACATGCTCTGATTTAGAGCCAGGCGGGCTTTCGTGCTGGGGGCCCCCGTGTGCTGTGCTGGGGAGCCCGTTGAGCTGGGCTGGGGAGCCCAGTGTGCTGGGCTGTGGTGCTGGGGAGCCGTGTGGACAGGCTCTGTTTGGGAGTGGTTTGAATAGGCTCTGATTGAGAGCCAGGCGGGCTGTGGTGCTGGGTGCCCCGGTGTGCTGTGCTGGGTAGCCCGGTGAGTTTGGCTGGGGAGCCCGGTGTGCTGGGCTGTGGTGCTGGGGAGCCGTGTGGACAGGCTCTACTGGGGAGCGTTGTGAAATGGTTCTGATGGAAAGCCAGGCGGGCTGTGGTGCTGGGGGGCCCCGTGTGCTGTGCTGGGGAGCCCGGTGAGCTGGGCTTGGGGCCCCCGTGTGCTGTGCTGGGGAGTCCGGTGAGCAGGGCAGGGGAGCCCGGTGTGCTGGGCTGTGCTGCTGGGGAGCCGTGTGGACAGGCTCTGCTGGGGAGCGGTTTGAATAGGCTCTGCTGCAGAGCCAGGCGGGCTGTGGTGCTGGGGGGGCCCGTGTGCTGGGCTGGGGAGCCCGGTGTGCTGGGCTGTGCTGCTGGGGAGCCATGTGGACAGGCTCTGCTGGGGAGTGGTTTGAACAGGCGCTGATTGAGAGCCAGGCGGGCTGTGGTGCTGTGGGCCCCCGTGTGCTGTGCTGGGGAGCCCAGTGTTCTGGGCTGTGGTGCTGGGGAGCCTTGTAGACAGGCTCTGCTGGGGAGCAGTGTGAAGAGGCTCTGCTGGAGAGCCAGGCGGGCTGTGGTGCTGGGGGCCCCCGTGTGCTGTGCTAGGGAGCCCTGTGAGCTGGGCTTAGGAGCCCGGTGTGCTGGGCTGTGGTGCTGGGGAGCCGTTTGGACAGGCTCTGCTGGGGAGTGGTTTCAATAGGCTCTGCTGGGGAGTGGTGTGAACAGGCCATGATGGAGAGCCAGGCGGGATGTGGTGCTGGGGGTTCCCGTGTTCCATGCTGGGGAGCCCGTTGAGCCTGGCTGGGGAGCCCGGTGTGCTGGGCAGTGGTGCTGGGGAGCCGTGTGGACAGGCTCTGCTGGGGAGCGGTGTGAACAGGCCATGATGGAGAGCCAGGCGGGATGTGGTGCTGGTTGCCCCCGTGTGCTTTGCTGGGGAGCCCGGTGAGATCGGCAGGGGAGGCCAGTGTGCTGGGCTGTGGTGCTGGGGGCCGCCATGTGCTGTGCTGGGGAGCCCGGTGAGCTGGGCTGGGGAGCCCGTTGTGCTGGGCTTTGCTGCTGGGGATCCGTGTGGACAGGCTCTGCTGGGGAGCGGTGTGAAGAGGCTCTGCTGGAGAGCCAGGCGGGTTGTGGTGCTGGGCGCCCTCGTGTGCTGTGCTGGGGAGTCCGGTGAGCTGGGCTGGGGAGCCCGGTGAGCTGGGCTGTTGTGCTGCCGAGCCGTGTGGACAGTCTCTGCTGGGGAGCGGTGTGAAGTGGCTCTGATGGAGAGCCAGGCGGGCTGTGGTGTTGGGGGGGCCCCGTGTGCTGTGCTGGGGAGACCGGTGTGCTGGGCTGGGGAGCCCCGTGTGCTTGGCTGTGGTGCTGGGGAGCCCGGTGTCCTGGGCTGTGGTGCTGGGGAACCGTGAAGACAGGCTCTGCTGGGGAGCGGTGTGAACAGGTTCTGCTGGACAGCCAGGCGGGCTGAGGTGCTGGGGGCCCCCGTGTGCAGTGCTATGGAGCACGTTGAGCTGGGCTGGGGAGCCCGGTGTGCTGGGCTGTGGTGCTGGGGAGCTGTGTGAACAGGCTCTGCTGGGGAGAGGGTTGAACATGCTCTGATTTAGAGCCAGGCGGGCTTTCGTGCTGGGGGCCTCCGTGTGCTGTGCTGGGGAGCCCGTTGAGCTGGGCTGGGGAGCCCAGTGTGCTGGGCTGTGGTGCTGGGGAGCCGTGTGGACAGGCTCTGTTTGGGAGTGGTTTGAATAGGCTCTGATTGAGAGCCAGGCGGGCTGTGGTGCTGGGGAGCCCGGTGAGCTGGGCAGAAGAGCCCGGTGTGCTGGGAAGGGGATCCCTGTGTGCTTGGCTGTGGTGATGGGGAGCCGTGTAGACAGGCTGTGCTGTAGAGCGGTGTGAACAGGCTCTGCTGGGGAGCGGTGTGAAAAGGCTCTGATGGAGAGCCTGGCGGGCTGTGGTTCTGGCGGGCCCCATCTCCTTTGCTGGGGATCCCGGTGAGCTTGGCTGGGGAGCCCGGTGTTCTGGGCTGTGGTGCTGGGGAGCCGTGTAGACAGGCTATGCTCGGAACGGTGTGAACAGGCTCTGATGGAGAGCCAGGCGGGCTGTGGTGCTAGGGGCCCCCATGTGCTGTGCTGGGGGCCACGGTGAGCTGGGCTGGGGAGCACGGTGTGCTTGGCTGTGGTGCTGGGGAGCTGTGTGGACAGGCTCTGCTGGGGGGTGGTTTGAACAGGCTCTGCTGGAGACCCAGGCCGGCTGTGGTCCTGGGGGGCCCCGTGTTCTGTGCTTGGGACCCTGGTGAGCTGGGCTGGGGATCCCGGTATGCTAGGCTGTTCTGCTGGGGAGCCGTGTGGACAGGCTCTCCTGGGGAGCGGTGTGAATAGGCTCTGATGGAGAGCCAGCCTGGCTGTGGTTCTAGGGGGCCCCGTGTGCTTTGCTGGGGGACCCGTTGAGCTGGGGAGCCCGGTGTGTTGGGCTTTGGTGCTAGGGAACCGTGTGGACAGGCTCTGCTGGGGAGCGGTGTGAACAGGCTCTGATGGAGAGCAAGGTGGGCTGTGGTGCTGGGGAGCCCGTTGTGCTGGGCTGTGCTGCTGGGGAGCCCTGTGGACAGGCTCTGCTGGGGAGTTTTGTGAACAGGCTCTGCTGGAGAGCCAGGAGGGCTGTGGTGCTGGGGGCCCCCGTGTGCTTTGCTGGGGAGCCCAGTTAGCTTGGCTGGGGAGCCCGGTGTGCTGGGCTGTGCTGCTTGGGAGCCGTGTTGAGAGGCTCTGCTGGCGAGTGGTTTGAACAGGCTCTGCTGGGGAGCGGAGTGAACAGGCTCGGATGGAGAGCCAGGCGGGCTGTTGTGCTGGGAAGCCGCGTGTGCTGTGCTGGGGGGCCCCGTGTCATGTGCTGGGGAGCCCGTTGAGCTGGGCTGTGGTGCTGGGGAGCCGTGTTGACAGGCTCTGCTGGTGAGTGGTTTGAACAGGCTCTGCTGGGGAGTGGTTTGAACAGGCTCTGCTGGGGAGCGGAGTGAACAGGCTCTGATGGAGAGACAGGCAGGCTGTGGTGCTGGGGGCCCCCGTGTGCTTTGGTCGGGAGCCCAGTGAGCTGGGCTGCGGATCCCGGTGTGCTGGGCTGTGGTGCTGGGGAGCCGTGTAGTCAGGCTCTGTTGGGGATCGCTGTGAACAGGCTCTGCTGGGGAGCGGTGTGAATAGTCTCTGATGGAGAGCCAGGCGGGCTGTGGTGCTGGGGGGCCCGGTGTGCTGTGCTGGGGAACCCGGTGAGCTGGGCTGGGGAGCCC
>JAMOIN010001396.1:0-23303 GCA_024666655.1 Dascyllus trimaculatus
ATTGCTAACCCTAACCCTCGCCCTGGAAATATCATCCCATTCAAATCAATGGGCATTTGTGGGCGAGTGTTGTAGCTCTGGAACGCAAGGTCCCACAGGCTCGGGCTTGGTACCGTTGAAAAGCTGGTGGCCACAAATGGGGGGGTAGGTGCAGTCCTCGAATGCGTGGGGTGCTTGGAATGGCTATCCCTAACCCTCGCCCTGGAAATATCGCCCCATTCAAACCAATGGGCATTTTTGGTAGCTCTGGAATGCAAGGTCACACAGGCTCGTGCCTGGTACCGTTGGAAAGCTGGTGGCCACAAATGGGGGGGTAGGTGCAGTCCACAAGTACGTGGGGTGCTTGGAATTGCTAACCCTAACCCTCGCCCTGGAAATATCACACCATTCAAATCAATGGGCATTTGTGGGCGAGTGTTGTAGCTCTGGAACGCCAGGTCCCACAGGCTCGTGCTTGGTACCGTTGAAAAGCTGGTGGCCACAAATGGGGGGGTAGGTCGGTCCTCAAGTACGTGGGGTGCTTGGAATGGCGAACCCTAACCCTCGCCCTGGAAATATCACCCCATTCAAATCAATGGGCATTTGTGGGCGAGTGTTGTAGCTCTGGAACGCAAGTTCCCACAGGCTCGTGCTTGGTACCGTTGAAAAGCTGGTGGCCACAAATGGGGGGTAGGTGCAGTCCTCAAGTACGTGGGGTGCTTGGAATTGCTAACCCTAACCCTCGCCCTGGAAATATCATCCAATTCAAATCAATGGGCATTTGTGGGCGAGTGTTGTAGCTCTGGAACGCAAGGTCCCACAGGCTCGGGCTTGGTACCGTTGAAAAGCTGGTGGCCACAAATGGGGGGGTAGGTGCAGTCCTCGAATGCGTGGGGTGCTTGGAATGGCTAACCCTAACCCTCGCCCTGGAAATATCGCCCCATTCAAACCAATGGGCATTTTTGGTAGCTCTGGAATGCAAGGTCACACAGGCTCGTGCCTGGTACCGTTGGAAAGCTGGTGGCCACAAATGGGGGGGTAGGTGCAGTCCCCAAGTACGTGGGGTGCTTGGAATTGCTAACCCTAACCCTCGCCCTGGAAATATCACACCATTCAAATCAATGGGCATTTGTGGGCGAGTTGCAGCCTGGAACCAGGTCTCCACAGGCCTCGTGCTTGGCACCAAGCGAGTGTTGTGGCCACAAATGGGGGTAGGTCGGTCCTCGGGCACGGGGTGCTTGGAATGTATTAACCCAACCTCGCTCTGAAATATCACCCCATTCAAATCAATGGGGCATTTGTAAGAGTGTTGTAGGCTTCAACGCAAGTTCCCACAGGCTCGTGCTTAATTGTTGAAAAGCTGGTGGCCAGCAAATGGGGGTAAGTAGTCCTTGGAATACGTGGGGTGCTTGGAATGGCTAACCTAACCTCGCCTGGAAATATCGCCCCCATTCAAACCAATGGGCATTTTTGGTAGCTCTGGAATGCAAGGTCACACAGGCTCGTGCCTGGTACCGTTGGAAAGCTGGTGGCCACAAATGGGGGGGTAAGTGCAGTCCTCAAGTACGTGGGGTGCTTGGAATTGCTAACCCTACCCCTCGCCCTGGAAATATCACCCCATTCAAATCAATGGGCATTTGTGGGCGAGTGTTGTAGCTCTGGAACGCAAGGTCCCAGAGGCTCGTGCTTGGTACCGTTTAAAAGCTGGTGGGCACAAATGGGGGGGTAGGTGCAGTCCTCGAATACGTGGGGTGCTTGGAATGGCTAACCCTAACCCTCGCCCTGGAAATATCGCCCCATTCAAACCAATGGGCATTTTTGGTAGCTCTGGAATGCAAGGTCACACAGGCTCGTGCCTGGTACCGTTGGAAAGCTGGTGGCCACAAATGGGGGGTAAGTGAGGTCCTCAAGTACGTGGGGTGCTTGGAATTGCAAACCCTAACCCTCGCCCTGGAAATATCACCCCATTCAAGTCAATGGGCATTTGTGGGTGAGTGTTGTAGCTCTGGAACGCAAGGTCCCACAGGCTCGTGCCTGGTACCGTTGGAAAGCTGGTGGACACAAATGGGGGGGTAGGTGCAGTCTTCAGGTAAGTGGGGTGCTTGGAATTGCTAACCCTAACCCTCGCCCTGGAAATATCACCCCATTCAAATCAATGGGCATTTGTGGGCGAGTGTTGTAGCTCTGGAACGCAAGGTCCCACAGGCTCGTGCTTGGTACCGTTGAAAAGCTGGTGGCCACAAATGGGGGGGTAGGTGCAGTGGTCAAGTAGGTGGGGTGCTTGGAATGGCGAACCCTAACCCTCGCCCTGGAAATATCGCCCCATTCAAACCAATGGGCATTTTTGGTAGCTCTGGAATGCAAGGTCACACAGGCTCGTCCCTGGTACCGTTGGAAAGCTGGTGGCCACAAATGGGGGGGTAAGTGCAGTCCTCAAGTACGTGGGGTGCTCGGCATTGCTAACCCTACCCCTCGCCCTGGAAATATCACCCCATTCAAATCAATGGGCATTTGTGGGCGAGTGTTGTAGCTCTGGAACGCAAGGTCCCACAGGCTCGTGCCTGGTACCGTTGAAAAGCTGGTGGCCACAAATGGGGGGGCAGGTGCAGTCCTCAAGTACGTGGGGTGCTTGGAATGGCTAACCCTAACCCTCGCCCTGGAAATATCACCCCATTCAAATCAATGGGCATTTGTGGGCGAGTGTTGTAGCTCTGGAACGCAAGGTCCCACAGGCTCGTGCCTGGTACCGTTGGAAAGCTGGTGGCCACAAATGGGGGGTAGGTGCAGTCCTCGAATACGTGGCGTGCTTGGAATGGCTAACCCTAACCCTCGCCCTGGAAATATCGCCCCATTCAAACCAATGGGCATTTTTGGAAGCTCTGGAATGCAAGGTCACACAGGCTCGTGCCTGGTACCGTTGGAAAGCTGGTGGCCACAAATGGGGGGGTAAGTGCAGTCCTCAAGTACGTGGGGTGCTTGGAATTGCTAACCCTACCCTTCGCCCTGGAAATATCACCCCATTCAAATCAATGGGCATTTGTGGGCGAGTGTTCAAATCAAATCAAATCAAATTTTATTTATATTGCACTTTTCATACAAAAAGAATGTAACTCAAAGTGCTTCCCAAAATAAAAACATACAGTAAAAAAAAATATCACAGAAAGAAAACCCGCTCCCTCCCCCCAAACACACACATAGAGCCACGTACCCACAATCGGTCCCACGCACACACACACATGCACACACACACACACACACACACACACACACACACACACTCACCCACAGAACCACAAACCGGCCTTTGCTATTAGCATGGTGACATGGCGGGGCACTGAGGAACCATGAGGAAAAAACCACCTATGGGGAGCTCATCCACACTGAGAGGAATCGCAGCCCACGCCCACAGGGAGCGCTGCCACCACAGAGACCCCCGACCCAGAAAGACCGGGGTAGACTCCACACGCATGGTGCAGAGCCCCCCGGTCCTCCGGGCCTCCGGGGTCCCCAGGGCGACACCCCCCCCACGCAGGCAGACCAGCCACACCTCCCAGCGTGGAGGCCCCCCATGAGGAAGACACTGGAGCTAAAACTGGACAATAAAAAGGGCTAAAAGCTAAAAGACAAAGAATAAAAATGGGCTAAAAGCTAAAAGACAGTAAAATAAAAGACCTAGAAGCTAAAAGACCAATAAATAAATCAATAAATAAAAAGAGCTAAAAGACAAAACAATTAAAAGAGCTAAAAGCTAACAAACAGACTAAGAGACATCAGTTAAAAGCCAGATTAAAAAGGTGGGTCTTGAGCCTCCTTTTAAAAACATCAACAGTCTCTGCGGTCCTGATGCCCTCTGGCAGGCTATTCCATAGGCGTGGACCGTAGTGGCTGAATGCAGCCTCCCCGTGGGTTGTTGTTCTCACCCTAGGAATAATTAAAAGGCCTGTGCCAGAGGACCTCAGGATCCGCGAGGGTTGATATGATAAAAGCAGTTCTGACAGATAAGATGGCCCAAGACCATTGAGAGACTTAAAAACTAATAAAAGCACCTTAAAATCGATCCTGAAACACACGGGGAGCCAATGCAGCGATTTTAAAACCGGTGTAATGTGCTCCCGCCCTCTGGTCCTCGTCAGCACACGGGCGGCTGAGTTTTGAAGTAGTTGTAAGTTTGAAATAGTCTTTTTGGGAAGACCAGAGAGCAGGGCATTACAATAATCTATACGGCAAGAGATAAAAGCATGCATCAGCACCTCCGTGTTAGCCCGAGAGAGAAACGGGCGGACTCTGGCTATATTCTTAAGATGATAAAAACCTGTCTTAGTTATATTTTTAATATGAGGAATAAAACTAAGCTCAGAGTCAAAAATGACGCCCAAGTTCTTCACGCATTGTGAGGGTTTAAAATGTTGTAATTTTGGTAAAAGTTTCTCTCTCTTGCCTTCAGGACCAATAACTAAAACCTCTGTTTTGTCCTGGTTGAGCTGCAGGAAGTTCGCTGCCATCCATGACTTAATATCTAAAATACAGTTTAAAAGGGTATCAATAGGCCCTGTGTCATCAGGAGACACGGCAATGTACAGCTGTGTGTCATCAGCGTAACTGTGAAAACTGATGCCGTGTCTCCTGATGACATCCCCAAGGGGAAGCATATAAAGATTAAAAAGAATGGGACCTAAAATCGAACCTTGGGGCACCCCACACTTAATTTCATGAGTTCTGGAGGAACATGTATCCATACTTACAAAGAAACATCGGTCTGTGAGATAGGAATAAAACCAGTTAAGAACAGTACCGGAGAGTCCCACCAGGTTTCTAAGTCTATTTAATAAAATGTGGTGATCTACGGTATCAAAAGCAGCGCTTAGATCCAGTAGCACCAGGACTATGAGTTTTTGTGAATCTATTTGACACCTGATATCATTTAAAATCTTTAAAAGGGCTGTCTCAGTGCTGTGGTTCATCCTAAAACCAGATTGATATTTCTCTAAAACACTGTTTGTGTTTAAAAAATAATTTAATTGGATAAAAACCAGTTTTTCTAAAATCTTACTTAAAAACGGTAAATTGGATACAGGTCGGTAGCTACTAAAAATGCTGGAGTCCAAATTGCTCTTCTTCAGGAGGGGCTTCACTACTGCCGTTTTAAAGGCAGCAGGAAAGACACCCGTCTGAAGAGAGCAATTTACTATATTTAAAATCTGTTCCTCAAAGAATCCATAAAATGTCTTTAAAAGTGATGTGGGGATTGGATCTAAAAGGCAGGTTGTTGGGTTTACCTGGGAGAAAACTCGACCAAGTGTCTTTGCATCAACCAGGGCAAAACTCTCCACTGTTTCCTCGGGTAAAAATGACTGTCCAGGTGTATTAAAATTTACATTTCTATGAGCTAAAAGACTGGATCTGATGTCATCAATTTTACTTCTGAAGTGGTCTGCAAAGTCCTCGCAGAGGGCGTCTGTTAGTGTGTCTGAGGACTTTATAGGATTAGAATTGGTTAAAAGGTTGAAGGTGGAGAAAAGAAATCTAGGATTGTTTTTATTGTCTGTAATGAGTTTTGAAAAATATGATGTTCTTGCCTGTTTGACTTTTTTATTGTAGGCTTTGAGTTGTTCACATAGTATTTCATAATGAACTGTCAGTTTACTTTTTCTCCACCTTCTCTCCGCACTCCTGCATTTTCTTTTGGATTTTTTAATTTCTTCATTGCTCCACGGGGATATAGGTTTTGTTTTTATAGTTTTAGTTAAAAGTGGAGCCACTGCATCCAATGTTGATTTCAATTTTCTGTTAAAATTATCGACAATAAAATCACAGGGTGCAGGTAAAATTTCAGCAGGAGTGCTCTGTAAAATCCTGATAAAATTTGCAGCCACCTCAGAAGTTAGGTAGCGTTTCCTCACTGTTCTCACCGGGGCCTCCTGATGATTAAAACTGGCGATGTTAAAAGACACACAGTAATGGTCAGACACAGCCAGGTCAACAACAGAGGACACACCAGTGGACAGGCCATGGGATATGACCAAGTCCAGGGTGTGTCCTCTGTTGTGAGTAGGCTGTGTGACATGTTGGCTAAAATCCATGCAATTTAAAAGGTTTAAAAATTCTCTAGACAGTGGGTCTGAGATGTCATCGACGTGCACATTAAAATCGCCAGTTATTAAAATTCTGTTATATGTGGTGTGTAAAACTGATAAAAACTCAGAGAACTCACCAATAAAAGACGTGGAGTGTTGGGGTGGTCTGTAAACAGTGACACAGAGAATTGGAGGACTGCTAAAAACAAAGGCATGATGTTCAAATGATGAGTAGCTGTTAAAAGAAACTTCCCTTGAAATTAAGGTATCTCTAAAAATCGATGCAGTTCCTCCTCCTCTCTTACCATCCCTGGTAGAGAATAAAAAGTTAAAATTTGGTGGGCAAGCCTCGGTGAGAACAACCGGTGCATCAGTGCCAAGCCATGTCTCTGATAAAAGGATCCCATCTAGCTTGTTGTCTAAAATCAGGTCATTTATGATGAAAGTTTTGTTTAAAAGTGAGCGCACGTTCAGCACGGCCAGGTTAATGTTCGTGCCGAACGTGCGCTCATGACCACAGGGCAGTGAAGAGTTAACATAAATAAGATTGTCTCTGTTAAAACCACTCTGTTTGTGTGTCTGGGTAAAACGTCTGCCTGTAATGGTTGGAATGGAAGAATTATCCGGTGGGGGTGGTAGTGGTAGCTGGGGCCTGTAGGGGGAGCTAGTAGGGGGAATGGTGCTATGGGTAGCTGATGCTGTGGATGGTGGAGAAGAGTCCGGGGAGGGGGTGTGACAGGTGAAAAGTAAGTCTTGTGGAGAATGCTGGACAGCATATTGTATGTTCAACTTTAGCATTCGGCTGCCAAACCTACTGGGGTGGAATCCGTCAGCTGTATAAAAGCTGGGCCGATTCCAAAATAAGTTAAAATTGTCAATAAAACCAATGTTAAAAGCTCTGCAGGCGGATTGGAGCCAGGTGTTCAGGTAGAGGAGCCTGCTGAAACGCCATGCTCCATGCTGGGGGAGTGTGTTGTAGCTCTGGAATGCAAGGTCCCACAGGCTCGTGCCTGGCACCGTTGAAAAGCTGGTGGCCACAAATGGGGGGGCAGGTGCAGTCCTCAAGTACGTGGGGTGCTTGGAATGGCTAACCCTAACCCTCGCCCTGGAAATATCGCCCCATTCAAACCAATGGGCATTTTTGGTGGCTCTGGAATGCAAGGTCACACAGGTTCGTGCCTGGTACCGTTGGAAAGCAGGTGGCCACAAATGGGGGGTAAAGTGCAGTCCTCAAGTACGTGGGGTGCTTGGAATGGCAAACCCTAACCCTCGCCCTGGAAATATCACCCCATTCAAATCAATGGGCATTTGTGGGCTAGTGTTGTAGCTCTGGAACGCAAGGTCCCACAGGCTCGTGCCTGGTACCGTTGAAAAGCTGGTGGCCACAAATGGGGGGGCAGGTGCAGTCCTCAAGTACGTGGGGTGCTTGGAATGGCTAACCCTAACCCTCGCCCTGGAAATATCGCCCCATTCAAACCAATGGGCATTTTTGGTAGCTCTGGAATGCAAGGTCACACAGGCTCGTGCCTGGTACCGTTGGAAAGCTGGTGGCCACAAATGGGGGGGAAAGTGCAGTCCTCAAGTATGTGGGGTGCTTGGAATTGCTAACCCTAACCCTCGCCCTGGAAATATCACCCCATTCAAATCAATGGGCATTTGTGGGCGAGTGTTGTAGCTCTGGAACGCAAGGTCCCACAGGCTCGTGCTTGGTACCGTTGAAAAGCTGGTGGCCACAAATGGGGGGGTAGGTGCAGTCCTCGAATACATGGGGTGCTTGGAATGGCTAACCCTAACCCTCGCCCTGGAAATATCGCCCCATTCAAACCAATGGGCATTTTTGGTAGCTCTGGAATGCAAGGTCACAGAGGTTCGTGCCTGGTACAGTTGGAAAGCTGGTGGCCACAAATGGGGGGTAAAGTGCAGTCCTCAAGTACGTGGGGTTCTTGGAATGGCAAAACCTAACCCTCGCCCTGGAAATATCACCCCATTCAAACCAATGGGCATGTTTGGTAGCTCTGAAATGCAAGGTCACACAGGCTCGTGCCTGGTACCGTTGGAAAGCTGGTGGCCACAAATGGGGGGGTAAGTGCAGTCCTCAAGTACGTGGGGTGCTGGGAATTGCTAACCCTAACCCTCGCCCTGGAAATATCACCCCATTCAAATCAATGGGCATTTGTGGGTGAGTGTTGTAGCTCTGGAACGCAAGGTCCCACAGGCTCGTGCCTGGTACCGTTGGAAAGCTGGTGGCCACAAATGGGGGGGTAGGTGCAGTCCCCAAGTACGTGGGGTGCTTGGAATTGCTAACCCTAACCCTCGCCCTGGAAATATTCCCCCATTCAAATCAATGGGCATTTGTGGGCGAGTGTTGTAGCTCTGGAACGCAAGGTCCCACAGGCTCGTGCTTGGTACCGTTGAAAAGCTGGTGGCCACAAATGGGGGGGTAGGTGCAGTCCTCGAATACGTGGGGTGCTTGGAATGGCTAACCCTAACCCTCGCCCTGAAAATATCGCCCCATTCAAACCAATGGGCATTTTTGGTAGCCCTGGAACGCAAGGTCCCAAAGGCTCGTGCTTGGTACCGTTGAAAACCTGGTGGCCACAAATGGGGGGGTAGGTGCAGTCCTCGAATACGTGGGGTGCTTGGAATGGCGAACCCTAACCCTCGCCCTGGAAATTTCGCCTCATTCAAACCAATGGGCATTTGTGGGTGAGTGTTGTAGCTCTGGAACGTAAGGTCCCACAGGCTCGTGCCTGGTACTGTTGGAAAGCTGGTGGCCACAAATGGGGGGGTAGGTGCAGTCCTCAAGTACGTGGGGTGCTTGGAATTGCTAACCCTAACCCTCGCCCTGGAAATATGACCCCATTCAAATCAATGGGCATTTGTGGGCGAGTGTTGGAGCTCTGGAACGCAAGGTCCCACAGGCTCGTGCCTGGTACCGTTGAAAAGCTGGTGGCCACAAATGGGGGGGGTAAGTGCAGTCTTCAAATACGTGGGGTGCTTGGAATTGCCAACCCTAACCCCCGCCCTGGAAATATCGCCCCATTCAAACCAATGGGCATTTTTTGTAGCTCTGGAATGCAAGGTCACACAGGCTCGTGCCTGGTACCGTTGGAAAGCTGGTGGTCACAAATGGGGGGGTAGGTGCAGTCCTCAAGTACGTGTGGTGCTTGGAATTTCTAACCCTAACCCTCGCCCTGGAAATATCACCCCATTCAAATCAATGGGCATTTGTGGGCGAGTGTTGTAGCTCTGGAACGTAAGGTCCCACAGGCTCGTGCTTGGTACCGTTGAAAAGCTGGTGGCCACAAATGGGGGGGTAAGTGCAGTCCTCAAGAATGTGGGGTGCTTGGAATGGCGAACCCTAACCCTCACCCTGGAAATTTCGCCCCATTCAAATCAATGGGCATTTGTGGGTGAGTGTTGTAGCTCTGGAACGCAAGGTCCCACAGGCTCGTGCCTGGTACCGTTGGAAAGCTGGTGGCCACAAATGGGGGGGTAGGTGCAGTCCTCAAGTACGTGTGGTGCTTGGAATTTCTAACCCTAACCCTCGCCCTGGAAATATCACCCCATTCAAATCAATGGGCATTTGTGGGCGAGTGTTCTAGCTCTGGAACGCAAGGTCCCACAGGCTCGCGCTTGGTACCGTTGAAAAGCTGGTGGCCACAAATGGGGGGGGGGGTAGGTGCAGTCCTCGAATACGGAGGGTGTTTGGAATGGCTAACCCTAACCCTCGCCCTGGAAATTTCGCCCCATTCAAGCCAATGGGCATTTGTGGGTGAGTGTTGTAGCTCTGGAACGCAAGGTCCCACAGGCTCGTGCTTGGTACCGTTGAAAAGCTGGTTGCCACAAATGGGGGGGTAAGTGCAGTCCTCGAATACGTGGGGTATTTGGAATGGCTAACCCTAACCCTCGCCCTGGAAATATCGCCACATTCAAACCAATGGGCATTGTTTGTAGCTCTGGAATGCAAGGTCAAACATGCTCGTGCCTGGTACCGTTGGAAAACTGGTGGCCACAATTGGGGGGTAGGTGCAGTCCTCAAGTACGTGGGGTGCTTGGAATTGCGAACCCTAACCCTCGCCCTGGAAATATCACCCCATTCAAATCAATGGGCATTTGTGGGTGAGTGTTGTAGCTCTGGAACGCAAGGTCCCACAGGCTCGCGCCTGGTACCATTGAAAAGCTGGTGGCCACAAATGGGGGGGTAGGTGCAGTCCTCGAATACGTAGGGAGTTTGGAATGGCTCACCCTAACCCTCGCCCTGGAAATATCGCCCCATTCAAACCAATGGGCATTTTTGGTAGCTCTGGAATTCAAGGTCACACAGGCTCGTGCCTGGTACCGTTGGAAAGCTGGTGGCCACAAATGGGGGGGTAAGTGCAGTCCTCAAGTACGTGGGGTGCTTGGAATTGCTAACCCTAACCCTCGCCCTGGAAATATCACCCCATTCAAATCAATGGGCATTTGTGGGCGAGTGTTGTAGCTCTGGAACTCAAGGTCCCACAGGCTCGTGCTTGGTACCGTTTAAAAGCTGGTGGGCACAAATGGGGGGGTTGGTGCAGTCCTCAAGTATGTGGGGTGCTTGGAATGGCGAACCCTTACCCCTCGCCCTGGAAATTTCGCCCCATTCAAACCAATGGGCATTTGTGGGTGAGTGTTGTAGCTCTGGAACGCAAGGTCCCACAGGCTCGTGCCTGGTATCGTTGGAAAGCTGGTGGCCACAAATGGGGGGGTAGGTGAAGTCCTCAGGTACGTGGGGTGCTTGGAATTGCTAACCCTAACCCTCGCCCTGTTAATATCACCCCATTCAAATCAATGGGCATTTGTGGGCGAGTGTTGTAGCTCTGGAACGCAAGGTCCCACAGGCTCGTGCTTGGTACGGTTGAAAAGCTGGTGGCCACAAATGGGGGCGTAGGTACAGTCCTCGAACACGTGGGGTTCTTGGAATGGCTATCCCTAACCCTCGCCCTGGAAATATCGCCCCATTCAAACCAATGGGCATTTTTGGTAGTTCTGGAATGCAAGGTCACACAGGCTCGTGCCTGGTACTGTTGGAAAGCTGGTGGCCACAAATGGGGGGGTAGGTGCACTCCTCAAGTACGTGGGGTGCTTGGAATGGCGAACCCTTACCCCTCGCCCTGGAAATTTCGCCCCATTCAAACCAATGGGCATTTGTGGGTGAGTGTTGTAGCTCTGGAACGCAAGGTCCCACAGGCTCGTGCCTGGTACCGTTGGAAAGCTGGTGGCCACAAATGGGGGGGTAGGTGCAGTCTTCAGGTACGTGGGGTGCTTGGAATTGCTAACCCTAACCCTCGCCCTGGAAATATCACCCCATTCAAATCAATGGGCATTTGTGGGCGAGTGTTGTAGCTCTGGAACGCAAGGTCCCACAGGCTCGTGCTTGGTACCGTTGAAAAGCTGGTGGCCACAAATGGGGGCGTAGGTGCAGTCCTCGAATACGTGGGGTTCTTGGAATGGCTATCCCTAACCCTCGCCCTGGAAATATCGCCCCATTCAAACCAATGGGCATTTTTGGTAGTTATGGAATGCAAGGTCACACAGGCTCGTGCCTGGTACTGTTGGAAAGCTGGTGGCCACAAATGGGGGCGTAGGTGCAGTCCTCAAGTACGTGGGTTGCTTGGAATTGCTAACCCTAACCCTCGCCCTGGCAATATCACCCCATTCAAATCAATGGGCATTTGTGGGCGAGTGTTGTAGCTCTGGAACGCAAGGTCCCACAGGCTCGCGCTTGGTACCGTTGAAAAGCTGGTGGCCACAAATGGGGGGGGTAGGTGCAGTCCTCGAATACGTAGGGTGTTTGGAATGGCTAACCCTAACCCTCGCCCTGGGAATTTCGCCCCATTCAATCCAATGGGCATTTGTGGGTGAGTGTTGTAGCTCTGGAACGCAAGGTCCCACAGGCTCGTGCCTGGTACCGTTGGAAAGCTGGTGGCCACAAATGGGGGGGTAGGTGCAGTCCTCAAGTACGTGGGGTGCTTGGAATTGCTAACCTTACCCTCGCCCTGGAAATATCACCCCATTCAAATCAATGGGCATTTGTGGGCGAGTGTTGTAGCTCTGGAACGCAAGGTCCCACAGGCTCGCGCTTGGTACCGTTGAAAAGCTGGTGGCCACAAATGGGGGGGTAGGTGCAGTCCTCGAATACGTAGGGTGTTTGGAATGGCTAACCCTAACCCTCTCCCTGGAAATATCGCCCCATTCAAACCAATGGGCATTTTTGGTAGCTCTGGAATGCAACGTCCCACAGGCTCGTGCCTGGTACCGTGGGAAAGCTGGAGGCCAAAAATGGGGGGGTAAGTGCAGTCCTCAAGTACGTGGGGTGCTTGGAATTGCTAACCCTAACCCTCGCCCTGGAAATATCACCCCATTCAAATCAATGGGCATTTGTTGGAGAGTGTTGTAGCACTGGAACACAAGGTACCACAGGCTCGTGCTTGGTACCGTTGAAAAGCTGGTGGCCACAAATGGGGGGGTAGTTGCAGTCCACGAATACGTGGGGTGCTTGGAATGGCTAACCCTAACCCTCGCCCTGGAAATATCGCCCCATTCAAACCAATGGGCATTTTTGGTAGCTCCGGAATGCAAGGTCACACAGGCTCGTGCCTGGTACCGTTGGAAAGCTGGTGGCAACAAATGGGGGGGTAAGTGCAGTCCTCAAGTACGTGGGGTGCTTGGAATTACTAACCCTAACCCTCGCCCTGGAAATATAACCCCATTCAAATCAATGGGCATTTGTGGGCGAGTGTTGTAGCTCTGGAACGCAAGGTCCCACAGGCTCGTTCCTGGTACCGTTGAAAAGCTGGTGGCCACAAATGGGGGGGAAGGTGCAGTCCTCAAGTATGTGGGGTGCTTGGAATGGCTAACCATAACCCTCGACCTGGAAATATCGCCCCATTCAAACCAATGGGCATTTTTGGTAACTCTGGAATGCAAGGTCACACAGGCTCGTGCCTGGTATCGTTGGAAAGCTGGTGGCCACAAATGGGGGGGTAAGTGCAGTCCTCAAGTACGTGGGGTGCTTGGAATTGCTAACCTTACCCTCGCCCTGGAAATATCACCCCATTCAAATCAATGGGCATTTGTGGGCGAGTGTTGTAGCTCTGGAACGCAAGGTCCCACAGGCTCGTGCCTGGTACCGTTGAAAAGCTGGTGGCCACAAATGGGGGGGCAGGTGCAGTCCTCAAGTACGTGGGGTGCTTGGAATGGCTAACCCTAACCCTAACCCTCGCCCTGGAAATATCGCCCCATTCAAACCAATGGGCATTTTTTGTAGCTCTGGAATGCAAGGTCACACAGGCTCGTGCCTGGTACCGTTGGAAAGCTGGTGGCCACAAATGGGGGGGGTAAGTGCAGTCCTCAAGTACATGGGGTGCTTGGAAATTGCTAACCCAAGCCTCGCCCTGGAAATATCACCCCATTCAAATCAATGGGCATTTGTGGGTGAGTGTTGTAGCTCTGGAACGCAAGGTCCCACAGGCTCGCGCTTGGTACCATTGAAAAGCTGGTGGCCACAAATGGGGGGGTAGGTGCAGTCCTCGAATACGTAGGGATTTTGGAATGGCTCACCCTAACCCTCGCCCTGGAAATATCGCCCCATTCAAACCAATGGGCATTTTTGGTAGCTCTGGAATGCAAGGTCACACAGGCTCGTGCCTGGTACCGTTGGAAAGCTGGTGGCAACAAATGGGGGGTTAAGTGCAGTCCTCAAGTACGTGGGGTGCTTGGAATTTCTAACCCTAACCCTCGCCCTGGAAATATCACCCCATTCAAATCAATGGGCATTTGTGGGCGAGTGTTGTAGCTCTGGAACGCAAGGTCCCACAGGCTCGTGCTTGGTACCGTTTAAAAGCTGGTGGGCACAAATGGGGGGGTAGGTGCAGTCCTCAAGTATGTGGGGTGCTTGGAATGGCGAACCCTTACCCCTCGCCCTGGAAATTTCGCCCCATTCAAACCAATGGGCATTTGTGGGTGAGTGTTGTAGCTCTGGAACGCAAGGTCCCACAGGCTCGTGCCTGGTACCGTTGGAAAGCTGGTGGCCACAAATGGGGGGGTAGGTGCAGTCCTCAAGTATGTGGGGTGCTTGGAATTGCTAACCCTAACCCTCGCCCTGGAAATATCACCCCATTCAAATCAATGGGCATTTGTGGGCGAGTGTTGTAGCTCTGGAACGCAAGGTCCCACAGGCTCGTGCTTGGTACCGTTGAAAAGCTGGTGGCCACAAATGGGGGGGTAGGTGCAGTCCTCGAATACGTGGGGTTCTTGGAATGGCTAACCCTTACCCTCGCCCTGGAAATATCACCCCATTCAAATCAATGGGCATTTGTTGGAGAGTGTTGTAGCTCTGGAACGCAAGGTACCACAGGCACGTGCTTGGTACCGTTGAAAAGCTGGTGGCCACAAATGGGGGGGTAGGTGCAGTCCTCGAATACGTGGGGTGCTTGGAATTGCTAACCCTAACCCTCGCCCTGGAAATATCGCCCCATTCAAACCAATGGGCATTTTTGGTAGCTCCGGAATGCAAGGTCACACAGGCTCGTGCCTGGTACCGTTGGAAAGCTGGTGGCAACAAATGGGGGGGTAAGTGCAGTCCTCAAGTATGTGGGGTGCTTGGAATTGCTAACCCTAACCCTCGCCCTGGAAATATATCCCCATTCAAATCAATGGGCATTTGTGGGCGAATGTTGTAGCTCTGGAACGCAAGGTCCCACAGGCTCGTTCCTGGTACCGTTGAAAAGCTGGTGGCCACAAATGGGAGGGCAGGTGCAGTCCTCAAGTATGTGGGGTGCTTGGAATGGCTAACCATAACCCTCGACCTGGAAATATCGCCCCATTCAAACCAATGGGCATTTTTGGTAACTCTGGAATGCAAGGTCACACAGGCCCGTGCCTGGTATCGTTTGAAAGCTGGTGGCCACAAATGGGGGGGTAAGTGCAGTCCTCAAGTACGTGGGGTGCTTGGAATTGCTAACCCTTACCCTCGCCCTGGAAATATCACCCCATTCAAATCAATGGGCATTTGTGGGCGAGTGTTGTAGCTCTGGAACGCAAGGTCCCACAGGCTCGTGCCTGGTACCGTTGGAAAGCTGGTGGCCACAAATGGGGGGGTAGGTGCAGTCCTCGAATACGTGGGGTGCTTGGAATGGCTAACCCTAACCCTCGCCCTGGAAATATGGCCCCATTCAAACCAATGGGCATTTTTGGTAGCTCTGGAATGCAAGGTCACACAGCATCGTGCCTGGTACCGTTGGAAAGCTGGTATCCACAAATGGGGGGGTAGGTGCAGTCCTCAAGTACGTGGGGTGCTTGGAATTGCTAACCCTAACCCTCGCCCTGGAAATATCACCCCATTCAAATCAATGGGCATTTGTGGGCGAGTGTTGTAGCTCTGGAACGCAAGGTACCACAGACTCGTGCCTGGTACCGTTGAAAAGCTGGTGGCCACAAATGGGGGGGCAGGTGCAGTCCTCAAGTACGTGGGGTGCTTGGAATGGCTAACCCTAACCCTCGCCCTGGAAATATCGCCCCATTCAAACCAATCGGCATTTTTTGTAGCTCTGGAATGCAAGGTCACACAGGCTCGTGCCTGGTACCGTTGGAATGCTGGTGGCCACAAACGGGGGGGGTAAGTGCAGTCCTCAAGTACATGGGGTGCTTGGAATTGCTAACCCAAGCCTCGCCCTGGAAATATCACCCCATTCAAATCAATGGGCATTTGTGGGTGAGTGTTGTCGCTCTGGAACGCAAGGTCCCACAGGCTCGCGCTTGGTCCCATTGAAAAGCTGGTGGCCACAAATGGGGGGGTAGGTGAAGTCCTCGAATACGTAGGGAGTTTGGAATGGCTCACCCTAACCCTAGCCCTGGAAATTTCGCCCCATTCAAACCAATGGGCATTTGTGGGTGAGTGTTGTAGCTCTGGAACGCAAGGTCCCACAGGCTCGTGCCTGGTACCGTTGAAAAGCTGGTGGCCAGAAATGGGGGGGGGAAGGTGCAGTCTTCGAATACATGGTTTGCTTGGAATGGCTAAACCTTTCCCTCGCCCTGGAAATATCGCCCCATTCAAACCAATGGGCATTTTTGGTAGCTCTGGAATGCAAGGTCACACAGGCTCATGCCTCTTACCGTTGGAAAGCTGTTGGCAACAAATGGGGGGGTAAGTGCAGTCCTCAAGTATGTGGGGTGCTTGGAATTGCGAACCCTTACCCTCGCCCTGGAAATATCGCCCCATTCAAACCAATGGGCATTTTTGGTAGCTCTGGAATGCAAGGTCACACAGGCTCGTGCCTGGTACCGTTGGAATGCTGGTGGCCACAAACGGGGGGGTAAGTGCAGTCCTCAAGTACATGGCGTGCTTGGAATTGCTAACCCAAGCCTCGCCCTGGAAATATCACCCCATTCAAATCAATGGGCATTTGTGGGTGAGTGATGTAGCTCTGGAACGCAAGGTCCCACAGGCTCGCGCTTGGTCCCATTGAAAAGCTGGTGGCCACAAATGGGGGGGTAGGTGCAGTCCTCGAATACGTAGGGAGTTTGGAATGGCTCACCCTAACCCTAGCCCTGGAAATTTCGCCCCATTCAAACCAATGGGCATTTGTGGGTGAGTGTTGTAGCTCTGGAACGCAAGGTCCCACAGGCTCGTGCCTGGTACCGTTGAAAAGCTGGTGGCCAGAAATGGGGGGGGGAAGGTGCAGTCTTCGAATACATGGGGTGCTTGGAATGGCTAAACCTTTCCCTCGCCCTGGAAATATCGCCCCATTCAAACCAATGGGCATTTTTGGTAGCTCTGGAATGCAAGGTCACACAGGCTCATGCCTCTTACCGTTGGAAAGCTGTTGGCAACAAATGGGGGGGTAAGTGCAGTCCTCAAGTATGTGGGGTGCTTGGAATTGCGAACCCTTACCCTCGCCCTGGAAATATCGCCCCATTCAAACCAATGGGCATTTTTGGTAGCTCTGGAATGCAAGGTCACACAGGTTCGTGCCTGGTACCGTTGGAAAGCTGGTGGCCACAAATGGGGGGGTAGGTGCAGTCCTCAAGTACGTGGGGTGCTTGGAATTGCTAACCCTAACCCTTGCCCTGGAAATATCACCCCATTCAAATCAATGGGCATTTGTGGGCGAGTGTTGTAGCTCTGGAACGCAAGGTCCAACAGGCTCGTGCTTGGTTCCGTTGAAAAGCTGGTGGCCACAAATGGGGGGGTTGGTGCAGTCGTTAAGTACGTAGGGTGCTTGGAATGGCTAACCCTAACCCTCGCCCTGGAAATATCGCCCCATTCAAACCAATGGGCATTTTTGGTAGCTCTGGAATGCAAGGTCACACAGGTTCGTGCCTGGTACCGTTGGAAAGCTGGTGGCCACAAATGGGGGGTAAAGTGCAGTCCTCAAGTACGTCGGGTGCTTGGAATTGCAAACGCTAACCCTCGCCCTGGAAATATCACCCCATTCAAATCAATGGGCATTTGTGGGCGAGTGTTGTAGCTCTGGAACGCAAGGTCCCACAGGCTCGTGCCTGGTACCTTTGGAAAGCTGGTGGCCACAAATAGGGGGGTAGGTGCAGTCCTCAATTACGTGGGGTGCTTGGAATTGCTAACCCTAACCCTCGCCCTGGAAATATCACCCCATTCAAATCAATGGGCATTTGTGGGCGAGTGTTGTAGCTCTGGAACGCAAGGTCCCACAGGCTCGTGCTTGGTACCGTTGGAAAGCTGGTGGGCACAAATGGGGGGTAGGTGCAGTCCTCAAGTATGTGGGGTGCTTGGAATGGCGAACCCTTACCCCTCGCCCTTGATATTTTGCCCCATTCAAACCAATGGGCATTTGTGGGTGAGTGTTGTAGCTCTGGAACGCAAGGTCCCACAGGCTCGTGCCTGGTACCGTTGAAAAGCTGGTGGCCAAAAATGGGGGGTAGGTGCAGTCCTCAAGTACGTGGGGTGCTTGGAATTGCTAACCCTAACCCTCGCCCTGGAAATATTCCCCCATTCAAATCAATGGGCATTTGTGGGCGAGTGTTGTAGCCCTGGAACGCAAGGTCCCACAGGCTCGTGCCTGGTACGGTTGAAAAGCTGGTGGCAACAAGTGGTGGGGTAGGTGCAGTCCTCAAGTATGTGGGGTGCTTGGAATGGCGAACCCTAACCCTCGCCCTGGAAATATCACCCCATTCAAATCAATGGGCATTTGTGGGCGAGTGTTTTAGCTCTGGAACGCAAGGTCCCACGGGCTCGTGCTTGGTACCGTTGGAAAGCTGGTGGCCACAAATGGGGGGGTAGGTGCAGTCCTCAAGTACGTGGGGTGCTTGGAATGGCGAACCCTAACCCTCGCCCTTGATATTTTGCCCCATTCAAACCAATGGGCATTTGTGGGTGAGTGTTGTAGCTCTGGAACGCAAGGTCCCACAGGCTCGTGCCTGGTACCGTTGGAAAGCTGGTCGCCAAAAATGGGGGGGTAGGTGCAGTCCTCGAATACGTGGGGTGCGTGGAATGGCTAACCCTAACCCTCGCCCTGGAAATATCGCCCCATTCAAACCAATGGGCATTTTTGGTAGCTCTGGAATGCAAGGTCACACAGGCTCGTGCCTGGTACCGTTGGAAAGCTGGTGGCCACAAATGGGGGGGTAAGTGCAGTCCTCAAGTACGTGGGGTGCTTGGAATTGCTAACCCTAACCCTCGCCCTGGAAATATCACCCCATTCAAATCAATGGGCATTTGTGGGCGAGTGTTGTAGCTCTGGAACGCAAGGTCCCACAGGCTCGTGCTTGGTTCCGTTGAAAAGCTGGTGGCAACAAATGGGGGCGTAGGTGCAGTCGTCAAGTACGTAGGGTGCTTGGAATGGCTAACCCTAACCCTCGCCCTGGAAATATCACCCCATTCTATTCAATGAGCATTTGTGGGCGAGTGTTGTAGCTCTGGAACACAAGGTCCCACAGGCTCGTGCTTGGGACCGTTGAAAAGCTGGTGGCCACAAATGGGGGGGTGGGTGCAGTCCTCGAATACGTGGGGTGCTTGGAATTTCTAACCCTAACCCTCGCCCTGGAAATGTCGCCCCATTCAAACCAATGGGCATTTTTGGTAGCTCTGGAATGCAAGGTCACACAGGCTCGTGCTTGGTACCGTTGAAAAGCTGGTGGCCACAAATGGCGGGGTAGGTGCAGTCCTCAAGTTCGTGGGGTGCTTGGAATGGCTAACCCTAACCCTCGCCCTGGAAATATCGCCCCATTCAAACCAATGGGCATTTTTGGTAGCTCTGGAACGCAAGGTCCCACAGGCTCGTGCTTGGTACCGTTAAAAAGCTGATGGCCACAAATGGGGGGGTAGGTGCAGTCCTCAAGTATGTGGGGGACTTGGAATGGCTAACCCTTACCCTCGCCCTGGAAAAATCGCCCCATTCAAACCAATGGGCACTTTTGGTAGCTCTGTAACGCAAGGTCCCACAGGCTCGTGCTTGGTACCGTTGAAAAGCTGGTGGCCACAAATGGGGGGGTAGGTGCAGTCCTCGAATACGTGGGGTGCTTGGAATGGCTAACCCTAACCCTCGCCCTGGAAATATGGCCCCATTCAAACCAATGGGCATTTTTGGAAGCTCTGGAATGCAAGGTCACACAGGCTCGTGCCTGGTACCGTTGGAAAGCTGGTGGCCACAAATGGGGGGGTAAGTGCAGTCCTCAAGTACGTGGGGTGCTTGGAATTGCTAACCCTAACCCTCGCCCTGGAAATATCACCCCATTCAAAACAATGGGCATTTGTGGGCGAGTGTTGTAGCTCTGGAACGCAAGGTCCCACAGGCTCGTGCCTGGTACCGTTGAAAAGCTGGTGGCCACAAATGGGGGGGCAGGTGCAGTCCTCAAGTACGTGGGGTGCTTGGAATGGCTAACCCTAACCCTCGCCCTGGAAATATCGCCCCATTCAAACCAATGGGCAATTTTGGTAGCTCTGGAATGCAAGGTCCCACAGGCTCGTGCCTGGTACCGTTGAAAAGCTGGTAGCCACAAATGGGGGGGTAGGTGCAGTCCTCAAGTATGTGGGGTGCTTGGAATAGCGAACCCTAACCCTCGCCCTGGAAATTTCGCCTCATTCAAACCAATGGGCATTTGTGGGTGAGTGTTGTAGCTCTGGAACGCAAGGTCCCACAGGCTCGTGCCTGGTACCGTTGAAAAGCTGGTGGCCACAAATGGGGGGGTAGGTGCAGTCCTCGAATGCGTGGGGTGCTTGGAATGGCTAACCCTAACCCTCGCCCTGGAAATATCGCCCCATTCAAACCAATGGGCATTTTTGGTAGCTCTGGAATGCAAGGTCACACAGGCTCGTGCCTGGTACCGTTGGAAAGCTGGTGGCCACAAATGGGGGGGTAGGTGCAGTCCACAAGTACGTGGGGTGCTTGGAATTGCTAACCCTAACCCTCGCCCTGGAAATATCACACCATTCAAATCAATGGGCATTTGTGGGCGAGTGTTGTAGCTCTGGAACGCCAGGTCCCACAGGCTCGTGCTTGGTACCGTTGAAAAGCTGGTGGCCACAAATGGGGGGGTAGGTCGGTCCTCAAGTACGTGGGGTGCTTGGAATGGCGAACCCTAACCCTCGCCCTGGAAATATCACCCCATTCAAATCAATGGGCATTTGTGGGCGAGTGTTGTAGCTCTGGAACGCAAGTTCCCACAGGCTCGTGCTTGGTACCGTTGAAAAGCTGGTGGCCACAAATGGGGGGGTAGGTGCAGTCCTCGAATACGTGGGGTGCTTGGAATGGCTAACCCTAACCCTCGCCCTGGAAATATCGCCCCATTCAAACCAATGGGCATTTTTGGTAGCTCTGGAATGCAAGGTCACACAGGCTCGTGCCTGGTACCGTTGAAAAGCTGGTGGCCACAAATGGGGGGGTAGGTGCAGTCCTCGAATACGTGGGGTGCTTGGAATTGCTAACTCTAACCCTCGCCCTGGAAATAACACCCCATTCAAATCAATGGGCATTTGTGGGCGAGTGTTGTAGCTCTGGAACGCAAGGTCCCACAGGCTTGTGCTTGGTACCGTTGAAAAGCTGGTGGCCACAAATGGGGGGGTAGGTGCAGTCCTCAAGTATGTGGGGTGCTTGGAATGGCGAACCCTAACCCTCGCCCTGGAAATATCGCCCCATTCAAACCAATGGGCATTTTTGGTAGCTGTGGAATGCAAGGTCCCACAGGCTCGTGCCTGGTACCGTTGGAAAGCTGGTGGCCACAAATGGGGGGGTAGGTGCAGTCCTCAAGTATGTGGGGTGCTTGGAATGGCGAACCCTAACCCTCGCCCTGGAAATTTCGCCCCATTCAAACCAATGGGCATTTGTGGGTGAGCGTTGTAGCTCTGGAACGCAAGGTCCCACAGGCTCGTGCTTGGTACCTTTGAAAAGCTGGTGGCCACAAATGGGGGGGTAGGTGCAGTCTTCGAATGCGTGGGGTGCTTGGAATGGCTAACCCTAACCCTCGCCCTGGAAATATCGCCCCATTCAAACCAATGGGCATTTCTGGTAGCTCTGGAATGCAAGGTCACACAGGCTCGTGCGTGGTACCGTTGGAAAGCTGGTGGCCACAAATGGGGGGGTAGGTGCAGTCGTCAAGTACGTGAGGTGCTTGGAATTGCTAACCCTAACCCTCGCCGTGGAAATAACACCCCATTCAAATCAATGGGCATTTGTGGGCGAGTGTTCTAGCTCTGGAACGCAAGGTCCCACAGGCTCGTGCTTGGTACCGTTGGAAAGCTGGTGGCCACAAATGGGGGGGTAGGTGCAGTCCTCAAGTACGTGGGGTGCTTGGAATTGCTAACCCTAACCCTCGCCCTGGAAATAACACCCCATTCAAATCAATGGGCATTTGTGGGCGAGTGTTGTAGCTCTGGAACGCAAGGTCCCACAGGCTCGTGCTTGGTACCGTTGAAAAGCTGGAGGCCACAAATGGGGGGGTAGGTGCAGTCCTCAAGTATGTGGGGTGCTTGGAATGGCGAACCCTAACCCTCGCCCTGGAAATATCGCCCCATTCAAACCAATGGGCATTTGTGGGTGAGTGTTGTAGCTCTGGAACGCAAGGTCCCTCAGGCTCGTGCCTGGTACCGTTGGAAAGCTGGTGGCCACAAATGGGGGGGTAGGTGCAGTCCTCAAGTATGTGGGGTGCTTGGAATGGCGAACCCTAACCCTCGCCCTGGAAATTTCGCCCCATTCAAACCAATGGGCATTTGTGGGTGAGTGTTGTAGCTCTGGAACGCAAGGTCCCACAGGCTCGTGCCTGGTACCGTTGGAAAGCTGGTGGCCACAAATGGGGGGGTCGGTGCAGTCCTCGAATACGTGGGGTGCTTGGAATGGCTAACCCTAACCCTCGCCCTGGAAATATCGCCCCATTCAAACCAATGGGCATTTTTGGTAGCTCTGGAATGCAAGGTCACACAGGCTCGTGCGTGGAACCGTTGGAAAGCTGGTGGCCACAAATGGGGGGGTAGGTGAAGTCGTCAAGTACGTGAGGTGCTTGGAATTGCAAACCCTAACCCTCGCCGTGGAAATAACACCCCATTCAAATCAATGGGCATTTGTGGGCGAGTGTTTTAGCTCTGGAACGCAAGGTCCCACAGGCTCGTGCTTGGTACAGTTGAAAAGCTGGTGGCCAAAAATGGGGGGGTAGGTGCAGTCCTCAAATACGTGGGGTGCTTGGAATGGCTAACCCTAACCCTCGCCCTGGAAATATCGCCCCATTCAAACCAATGGGCATTTTTGGTAGCTCTGGAATGAAAGGTCACACAGGCTCGTGCCTGGTACCGTTGGAAAGCTGGTGGCCACAAATGGGTGGGCAGGTGCATTCCTCAAGTACGTGGGGTGCTTGGAATTGCTAACCCTAACCCTCGCCCTGGAAATATCACCCCATTCAAATCAATGGGCATTTGTGGGCGAGTGTTGTAGCTCTGGAACGCAAGGTCCCACAGGCTCGTGCCTGGTGCCGTTGAAAAGCTGGTGGCCACAAATGGGGGGCATGTGCAGTCCTCAAGTACGTGGGGTGCTTGGAATTGCAAACCCTAACCCTCACCCTTGAAATATCACCCCATTCAAATCAATGGGCATTTGTGGGCGAGTGTTGTAGCTCCGGAACGCAAGGTCCCACAGGCTCGTGCTTGGTACCGTTGAAAAGCTGGTGGCCACAAATGGGGGGGTAGGTGCAGTCCTCGAATACGTGGGGTGCTTGGAATGGCGAACCCTAACCCTCGCCCTGGAAATATCGCCCCATTCAAAC